>FTLJ01000362.1:0-165601 GCA_900155495.1 Porogramme epimiltina
GGGTGCGGGCGTGGGCGCGGGTGTGGGCGTGGGGCGGGGGCTCCCGGGGTAGGACGGGCAGCGCGAGCTCGGGCGTGCCTGGGAGGGATCGCGGGGGCAAAGTGGGGGTTGAGGGGGGCTCCATGTCGACGTGGCTGAGGACGTCGTTGGGCGCGTTGCTCGGGTGGATGCGATACGTGGTCGGTTCTCCACCGAAGCGAACTCGCTGAGGGTGTGGGTTGTCTATCGCGGCTTGTATGGGTGGGCCGATGGGTTGGTATCCAGGGTAGTAGGGGATGTAACTTGGCATTGACGGTGACGATGGCCGAAGGCGAGGGGGGTGCAGTGTTGCGTGTGGTGGGGCTGAGTTCAAGTCATCGGTGGGTGGTGGGGAACTGAAGGAGTACGTGTAGTGTATATATGTACGCGTATTGCCGGGTCTCGGGATGGAGCAGGCGCCGTCAACTGTGGCTATTGCGGGAAGAGATCCTCTGAAAAGCCATGCAGCTCTCCCAGCAACAAAAGTCGCCTCGTGCCATGACTTTAGAATGGTGAAACACGAATGACTCGTCGCGCAGCTTCCCGAGTAGAGGTATTCCATAATCTCAGATCTCGTCCAAAGAAGGCAACTTGCGTACTCCTTGCGATTGGCAAAGGTCATCGAGCGTAACAGGGTCGGGTGATGTCTGTCCGCGACGGAAACCAGAAGTAGGGTCGCAGAAGCGGCATCACATAACTAGGTCATTGGTTGGTGTTGGTGGCCTGGCCTTAGGCTGGACTGAGGCTTGTAGGTCCGGCGGCTGTTGGGAGAGCAAGACGGTAAGTTTAAGTTTCCATATATCATCCAACAGAGAAGACCAGCGGGCGGCGAGGACCGGCGCAGGAGACGAAAGGCGGCGAGGGAAAGAACTGCGGTATCTGACAGTGACGATGCATCCCGTCCAGCCAAACTCAAATTCAAACTCAGGCACGTCGTACCGCATGAGGCGAACGCCATGACAGACTGTTGCGCGAGCAACATAGGCTGGCGAGGCAATGTCGCAACGACGCGAGAATCTTCTTCTCGAGGCGCCGCGGGTCGATGTGGTTTGAATGCACGGCCTTCGCAGCCCAGAAGCTCCACAATCACAGGTTCGTGTGCCAGTCAAAGACCTCGTGTCGGTGTCACGGGCCATGACAAACTGGAATCTCGCCGAGGCGGAGTGAGGGCAATGCGCGCACAATGAGCCCCATAGCCTCGTTCCCAATTTACCGATCCCGGGATATCCCAGTGCGCCGTCCATTCGCCCACTTTCGGCTCTCGACCGACCCCGTCGCCGACACGCCCCCTTCGTCCGACACGCACCCCGAGAGTCAGGAACAGAGTTGGGCGACAGACTTACGATTTGATTCTTCAGTCCGAAGCCAAGACGGATCACGGCGGGAACGCGCCCCTTTCGGAGGGCCTCTTCCCTCCGATGGGGATGAAGGGTTGTTCACTTGTTCATTCACGAAGACTCGGGAATTCTTTGCGATGGAAGTTCCAGAGCCCAACCACATACCGTCAGGCCTGACAGCAAGGGTGGGAGATCAAGCGATCTGGGGTGCAGACGGGCGGAGCCTGGAAGATACGGATGTGTGTGAGCATTGGAAACCTGAGTTTCTGAAGCACAATAGTTCCAAGCCAGCTGCAGCATCTAGTTAGACGATTTGCCGCTTCGCATCCACGGATTTACTCCAGGTACACGCCCAGTGGCAGAATGACGCGTTAAAAGAAATATATTGACCAAGACCCGTGCCCGCCTTCTTTGACAGCTCGCGTAGCGACTTGCCATCTTGGACGGAGCCCTGAGCGAGCACCCCCAATATTTCTCGCCCCGTGCAGCGGCCTCGGTTTCGACCGCTCGCGTTGCCGTAAGATGGCTAGCTTGACACTGCCAATGGCACCTGTGCACGCGCGCGGTCCCGCACCGCATGCGCAGCACCACATTGTATCCCAATAGGCACCCTGCTCGCAATACCAAGAAAAGAAAGAAAACTTGACGAAGAAGTGAGGTATATCGAAATTGGATGGCGAAAGATTGTAGATAGATGGGATGAATAATGGGGGGAGAAGCAGCAGGAAGTGAAAAAAAGCGAGCAGTAATCCAGACGAACCTCGATCAAGAATAGAATGGCCAAAGGCGCATCATTGTGGTCGGGCACGTACACGACGTACACGCCCCGTGTGATGTTCATGGGATAGAGGGGTGGCGGGGATTGGGCCTGGGTCTTCCCATTGACTAGCGATGCTTTACTCCGTGTCTGTGCGGAGACACGCGGCGGCGACTAGGATAGCTTTGTAAGAACTTTGGAGCCACCACCTAGATAGATCAGAAGGAAGTGCCGTATTGTTGCCAAGAGTTGCGGCATAGAGAGAGATGGTGGCAAATTGACACAGGTAGACAATGGCGAGAGACAAGTGCAATGTGGTTGGCGTTCGGTTGCAACCCAGGTTGACAGTCGACTGGCGACGCTACAGTGGATTACATAATACGCCTAAGCAATTCGGGAACTCGGTCACCTCACTGCGGAGTACCGCCGAGGGCCCTGCAACTTTCGAAACTGATGCAATTTACTCAGTTATCGCTAATACAGGTATGACGACTGGACAAATTTAACACATCCTAGGTTACAAGGATGAGGCGAAAGCCACAAAACATTACACACCAAACCCAAACCATCCGCCGTTTCACCTCCTCACCGTGCGAGCTTCAGCAACCTCGAAACCAATACCCCTTGTCCCAGCACTTACACATGCCCTACAGACGTGAACTCCCCCCAAGGTCCGAGACGTAGAATTGAGCGGGAGGAAAGAACCGTAGCACGGAAGGTTGCTTGCTCCATGCGGCGCATAGCTAAGCGTCCCGTAGAGCCTCGAGGTTGTGGTCTGCCGCACCGCAGCACGTACGGGTGTTTCGATGCGCCCTAACTCCACGTCGGAGATAGGAGCAACAGGGAAAGAGGGAGCGCTCCGAGCCTGGATCATGGCGAAGCCGGTGAGACGGAAATGCGTTGGGTGGATTGCAGTGGGCAAGCGTTCTGGACGCTGAGGCTGTCGTCAGTTGCGCGAGGCCGAATGCCGCAGGGCTTGCAGATCCTCCAATTCGGACAGAAACCTGGATATCGCACTCGTCTTGTCATAGCACTGCCCCCACGGCACCCACTCCCTCTCCTTCGGGCCGCTGAGGTCACGGAGTCTCTCCATCTTGTCGCCTTCGAGCCGCGGAAAGAGGCGATGCAGAGCGCGGGCAAGACGGGCTCCGTCTGAGCACGCGAACGGGTCCCGCGAGCTTGGGAGGGGGCAGAACCGCGCGAGCGTAGGCTCGGGTGAAGGTGTTGAGCCCGCAACGCGTTCCTCGAGCACACGAAGCTCCTCTTCTGAGATGTCTGCGACGACCATAACGAGCTCCTCAAGCCGGGGACAACGTCGGGCGAAGTCCACAACACCGAGGATGGAAGGCACGGGGCCGGGCGTGGCTGCTAGGAGAGTTATCGCCTGAGATCGGAACTTGAAAAGAGAAAGGCGGGGCCAGGCCGACGCCATGAGCGTAAGATGCTGGACGGTGAGGCTGACAAACCGCGATGACACGCTGAGTGACACTTCTTCAATTTCGTGGAGGGAGAGCAGGGGCTCGGCGAATTGTACGAAATCGAGGGGTATTTCCTGAGGGAGTATAGAGTAGAAGATATCCAATCGAATGATCCGCAAGGTGCGGGCGAAACCGATCAAAGGCGAAATCGTAGAGAGAAGGGCGGGATCCCCGGTAAGCTGGTGGTCGTCGTCGCGCAGGCAGCCGAGTGATATGGAGGATAGCGGGGATTGGGGCGGAATTAGTCGCAAAACTTGCGCTACGCGGTCGGCGTCGGCGTTGTGTAGTTCGAGTTCCTCTAGGGCCGGAAACCATCTCGATGACTGCTCGTCGCGTACTACGAAAGGCAGGCTTTTGGTGATCGGCATGGTCCAATTCAATGAAACCCGAAGTCGCCTCAGCTCTGGAAGCTTCAAGAAGTATTTGAAGAAGGAGATATCGACAGGGGCCTCGGTCATCTCTATAGAGCAGAGATGGTGGCAGTTGTGAAGAGGTTTGAAATCCTCGCACGCGTACTCGAGCCCGCACTTGATGTGCCTGATATGAGGAGCTCTGGCAGCGATGATTCCTATATCCTTTGGTACGCCCGTGAGGGGTGGGCACAGCCGGACTAGCCTGTCCCAAGGTTCTTCATGGGGGTGCCAAAGGACGACGACAGAGAGCGTGGGCGGGACGAGGAGGGCTAGAAGTCGATCGCGGCTACTCGATTGATGGCCATTTTCAGATGCGTCCTGCGTACGTTGCCAGGCGAGCAGCCTCAGATTGGGGAATAATGGCTGGCCGTTGGTTCGTTCGAAGAGGGCGTCGAATACGGCAGGGTCGATGTAGTACGGGATAGAGGAGTCCGAATGATTGTGATAAGCCAGCTCACGTATGCGTGCAGCGTAGCGCTGTAACGACGCCCATTCTTGTGCGTCGATGTCACCAGACAAAGTCTAGTGGGGGATAAGAACACAATGAACAACAGCTGAAGACAGGGGAAAGGCCACGCACGTAAGAGTCCACCTCATAATTGGCATAGTCTCCGTATTCTTGACTTGCGCGGACCTCCTTCTTGACTATTGTGGCCGAGAGTAGATTGAGCACGGCATAGAGGCCACCGCGGGGAGCGGCCCATAGTTCATTTAGGGCGACATCCGCGAAGGCCTTGCACACCAAAGCGGCATTGATTAACGTCTTCCGCTTCTCATCCACTTCCAAAGCATCTCGTTTGCAATCTAAAACAAGAGAGTCGATAGGGCACGGGCCCCAGTAACGGTGGTGGCGTCCAGATGCAGTGATGAAGGGCTTAGCGATCGAGAAGTGGCGGAAGATTTCGGAGAGGATGTCGTAGTTGAGCTGAGGTGAGTGTTCGGTCATCGCCCAGAGAGAGGGGGTGAGGTCCTATGTAGTTGGGGGTAAGGAAGGCATGGCCTACGACAATCCCCGACTACTGCTCCGGGGCCCTGCCGAGTACCCCGGTGTATCCAGCGTCAGCTATCGGGCCTTGCTCATCGCGCTTGCTATGTGATTCCTTTGTCCACTGAGAAGTATTGAAGTCAGAATCCAAGAGAGTTTACGAGCATAGGAGACTGAACATGACGACGACGAAGGAATAGGAAGAAGACCAGGAAGAAACATGCTAGCAGCGAGTGAACAGTAATACAACATGTATGCCACACCGAGCTCTACCGGAGTTTCAACTTTTGAAGACCCAATTGATGGTATCAGTATGACCAGATAAGCGGGTCTGCTGAATAATACTACTATGCACGTATACAACGAGATGATGTGCTGGTAGAGACTACGGGGCGTTCATCTATTGCTCTTCCCCACCTCCACGACATACACCTCCCCACAGCGCGTCCCCCTGGGGAGCTCATGCAACATTGCGGGCCTGATACCCAGAAATTTCCTGTGCCTACTCAAATAGTCGACCTTCAAAAACGCTTCGCGCGCTCTGCGCCCGTCCTCCGGAAACCGCGCACATCGCTCATCTGCTGCCTGCATGAGGCCCCCCTGCTCACGCTCGCCAAGACCCATGAACTCGCGCGCGGGCACGGTCTCGCGCAGCCCTTGGTATAGACCGTCGAGCACATCCCAGACGGTGACGAACGGCGTGGCTGAGAGAGACCCTGCCGCAGGCGCGACAATTTCGATTTGTAGGGGATGATGTGGGAAGACGAGCGTCAGCGTGCGGAGGGCCCCGTCCATGGGTGAAGGGCCGATCCAGGCTGCTGGGCGGAAGAGGTCCGACTGCGTGACGGAGGGACTACGCAGGAGAGCGTCGGAGGGCGGGTAAATGACGTCCCACGCAAGGATGGGTTCCGTTGCGAAGCGCGAGGGGAGCGCGAGTACAGGGTCGACATTGGCATGTTCCTCGGGGTATCGATAAGGCTCGTGGTCGCGAGGTGGCCGCGCGGGGTATGGTGGGTGGATAGATGCGCTCCTGGGTCGTCCCCATGGTACATCAAGGGGACGAGGTTGGCCTTCTTCGGAAAAGGTCCACGCGGGGTCAGGCGACCTTGCCCAGGGCGGCGGGGACGATGAAGTGGAAGAGTGAGGCGACTGGGGGTTCCAGTACGGGGACGGGTGTGTTTGTAACGGGGCTAGTGCCAATGGGGTCCAGACAATGTGTGCCGGCCCACTAGATGGAAAATATGATGAGGTAGAGGACATGGCGGGGGAAGAGCGTACGAAGGACGAGAGAGTTCAAACGGCCACGTTGGGTTACTTTATATTAGGAGATACGGCGACACGACTTGCCTTATTTACACCTCTCCCAGAGAAGGCGAGTAGACTCGTGGTACCGGTGCTGCAGCATAGTCATAGCGCAAAATGCCCATTGTGCCATTGTCAATTGACACCAGCCTGTTTAGGAATGTTGCATGAGGCCCGGCAGTACACGGGGATAGCGGATGTAAGGGACTGCGTGAGATTGCTGGGATTTCCCATGCAAGCACGCGGACACTATACTTCCTTTCCAGTGCGAAATTGAAAAGACCTGGCCAGCGGCGTGGTCCGACTCGGCACTCAAAGTGTCTAGAGATAGACATCCTCGAAATTGCGAGTTCGCTGCGAGCACGTCCCTTAGATGCAGTGAAGGGCTGCGAGTTGACTAAGCAACGGAGGAGAGGGGCCTATTTCAGGGCTTGTCTGCGCTGGCCAGTGCTACTCGACTATAGGCCCGGGGATCACTGTCCGAGGCTCCCAAAGAGGAGACCATTGCCAGATGTGACTACGAGCGTGTAGGGGGCCGGTGGTTCAATGCCCCGATCCGAGGGAATCGTCCGGGCCCTCCAGTGTGGACCATCGCCCCCACTCCGAGTTGCTCTGTTTCAGTCAGCGCTCAAGGCACACGAACATCAAGGAAATCGTTATAACATAGAAACAATAGGCGAAGACATCTATATCAACCAATTAAACGCGTTCACTTCGCCTCCACCTGGGCAGCCGCCTGCGCCTTGAGAGACTCCTGCACCTCTTGCCTCAGCGGCTTCAAGACCTGCAAACCTTCCCCCAGCGCCTCGGCCTTGACCTTCTGGTACGACACGTTCGCGCCCTCGTCCCACACGCAGCGGCCGCCGCCGTTGCGGAGGTGGCGCAGGAGCGCGTCGCGGCGGCTGAACACGTGGCCGCAGCCGCCGACCATGCTGGTGCCGTCGACGATGTACACCTGCATGTGGCGCATGTCGAGCCCGCGCTCCTTGGCGCGCGCGACGGGCACGCCGCAGCACGCCCAGAACTCGTCGGGCGTGAGGTGCGTCTGGATGTGGCGCCGGAGGTCAACGCGGCGCGGGCTCTTCTGCACGAACGGGCAGTGCGGGCAGTTCCACGACTCGGACGCCGCGTGGGCGATGTGGTCGGTGTGGGAGGAGGTGGAGGGAGGGGTGGCTTGGACGTTGCGGCGCGGGTGCGCGGTCATCTGCAGCTCGTCCGTGCGGATGGAGGACGAGGATGCGCTTGCAGCTTGGGCGCGCGCGGAAGGCACCGCGTCGGGCCGATCGTAGGGGCGGGGGCGGGCCGAGTGGGCCGCGCCGTCCCCGACGCCACCTGACCTCTTGGTAGGAGACTTCGGAGAAGAGAGCTTGTCGATAGCCGGGGTAACCTCCCGCCCAACGTCGCGGCGGGTGTTCTCCGAAGGCTTGGAGCCGTCGCCGACTTGCTCGCGGGCGTTCGTGGAAGTGATCTTGTCAGACATGATGTTGTAGAAGTTTGGAAGTCGAGAGGTGTGGAAGACGCTGAGAGGACGGGAGAGAAGGGGTGTGTGATTTCATCGAGGTCGAAGATTCCGCCACTTAAATATGCCCATACATGCTCGCCTTGACGAGAGCATTCCATAGTGTGGCCGAGGCGTGAGCACAAAGACATAGGGGTCGAACGGCCAACCCTAGCTTCGGCTTCAAGCACTAACAAAGAGGCCAGCGGAGAGAAAGGCCTTTTGGAATATGATGGCTACTTCACATAGAGAACTGCCTGGGGAGAATACAGCGGCCACAGTTGAAGCGCTTATTCAAATGACTAAGCCACTGATCAAAGGATACACGGGAATGTCCGCGCTGTGGCCACGCGAGCACATGGCGAAATTGGGAATCCCTACGTGGCCGATGTTAGCTAAGACAGAGTGGTCCATAGGAAGACAAAACCGACCTCAGAGAGATCTTTTGCAGGCCACAGGCCACAGATCACGTAGAGAGTGCGCACTCGAAGCTTGTGGCCTTGCTAGGGTCTCCCCCAACGAAGCGCACGCTGAGCGGGTACTGTAACAAACGATGGGTCAGCTACCCGTCCAGACAATGGTGTCCGTGGGCACATTGCGCTCGCGGAAGGTGCGAGGCGAAGTGGGGCTAGAGAGCACGAACCTTGCAGATTGGACGCGTGAAGTCCACGCCCTGCGACGCGTCTCCGTTTGTGAAGTGGGCGCCGGTGAGCTGTTCGGGCGCCACTCCCTCCTCGACCCAGCGCACGATCGCATCGAGGACATTGTGTTGTGCGTCGTTCACCAGAGCTGGTTGCGTATCACCTGCCGCGCCGAACGAAGTTGCGCCTGTGCCACCCTGTCGGTCGCGTCGCGACACTTAGGTCAGCATGGGATCAACTTGGAGAAGGGAGTGCTCACTGAACTGTAGGACAATGGACGTTAGTGAGATCACGTCACGTGCGGAAAACGTGGAGGGCGAGTGAACGCACCAGTGCTGCATGCCGCCGACAGCGAAAAGTCGGTAGAAGTCGTCGATGTTCATTTCCGTATGCTCGGTCATGAAACGATGGACCGTCTCATAATAGTGCACGGAGTTGCCCGGGCTGATCAGCTGGTCGGCCCACCCCACGTAGTGGATGAGCTTCCCATTGTGTGACGGGCCCGCGAAACCTGAGATGTTCGGGTTGATGGCCTGTGCGTTGTGATGAGCTATCCACGTAGCACCCAGAGTGGCTACATGTAACTCACGTTCATCTGTCCTGGATCGATCTCATCGGCGATTCTGATGACCTCGGGGTTGTAGTCGAACAGACTGAAGTTAGTGTCGCTGCCAAGAGCTACGTCAGCCGAGCACACGTGGAGAACATGTCATGACTAACTTGAGGACGAAGAACTGGAAGTAGTTGACGGAGAGCTGGAATGGGCTCGATCCCACAAGGCCATTGAAGAACCCGAGTTCTCCTCCCGGGAAGTAGGGGCCGAAAATGTACGTTTGATTGGTCTCGACGTAGTTTGAATAGATGCGATGGAGGGCGAAAATCTGTGCTCCTGTAAGACATGTCGACGTATTCTGACCTGGACGGCATGTCAAGGTCTCAGGGCGGAAGCTGGCAGCAAAAGGGTCAACGCTGATCGTACAACGCTGCTCGAGGGCATACCTGCATGCCCTTGGGTCGGCGACGATGCCATCGGTGAGCTGGCGTACTGCGTGAGAGAAGCAACGAGCAGCTGCAGTGAAGTCACTTACCCCATCAAGCGCGTCACATTGCTTGAGAACTTCGGGCGCGATGACGTCACTCCAAACACTGGCTGGGATGAAGCGAGCAGAGGTTTCGGGCAACGTGTTGAGATTGATATGAATAGACCATGGCTGGAGGTGAGTCATCCAGTTTGCAGGAGAGCCAACAACCTAAGGAACTGTGAGTTCCATGAAGTGTAGAAGTACGCATTCGTAGGACGTACAACGCCATCGAAGTCGCCGGGGAACTCCTGGACCTCCTTCAAACTTCAGAGAACAGATCAGGCAATAGCATATCAGGCATAGCAAAACTAACATACCCCTGTCGCCCGCCTGTGAGGTAAAAGTTAGCGTGGAGAAGAAAAGAATGGTTCCCATGTACATACCGGTCGAACATCCAAGGTAGTAAGACTTGTTGATCTTGTCGCCGTAATACTGCTGGATGATTTCCTTGCTATCGAGAACCATCAACCGGAAGGCGCGCCAGCCAAAGTCAACCATTGCATTCTACCATGTTGAAACACGTAAGCGATTATATTCCGTGCTTCAGAAGGCAATTACTCACGTCGTTGTGTGGACCACCCCAAGTGCCATCGTTCGCCGTGCTCGAATGGCCCGTGTTGGTCGACATGCCTGCGACTAGGTTACAACGGGTCTAGTAAGCACGCGCAAGAGTAAAATGGTCCATGTGACGACTCACATCCCCGCTTCACTGCGATGAGTCCAAGATCTCCAACATTGACTGGAAGACGTCAGTCAGTGCGCGTTAGAAATAAAGAACCGGACACGTCACTCACTCCCTCCAGAGAGCCCACCATTGCCGACCGCGAGCGAGCGTCCGTTCCACTCATCGGGCAGCCAAACTTCAGTGAGCGCGGACGAACCGGCGGTCGTGTTTGTCGTGATGACAAACTGTACCCGACAAAAGGCGGGAAGGGAGCTCGTGTTGATGGATGACTGCGGGGTCGTGATCGAGATGGTGGCATTTGCGGGGAAATGGGTGGTGCTGTTGAGCTTGACGTTCGGGATGTTCAGTTTGAGGCTGTTGCACGTGGCCGCCGATCCTCGGCGGCCGATGGCGGCAGCACTAAGGGCGAGTCCGAGAGCAGTGAGGAGCCCAGACTTGAGATGCATGGCGGTCGACGTGGAGGAAAGGAGACTGTTGACCACGGGGCTCGGGGTAGTTGATCTGCGTTTTTATACGTTAGCGACTACAGGGTCAGCGGGAGGGTCGTCCCGACGCGTAAACAAATCGCGCACCTGTCATGGAGAGCCGAACGCCATTTTAGGAAAGGATATGAATGCATCTCGTAACTCGTGACTTCGCCGCAAGAATTGATGCGTTGGGGCTCGTCAGCGAGCACAGAAACGGTGTCGTGGCCCTCAGAGCCTCTAGCTTCGCGTTACCGTATCGGGTACGTGTGATAGAAGTGTCGGCAGCGTAGCCCACTCCAACATGATGTCCCGTCGTCTGAAAAGAGGCTGGGGTAAGTAGACTGAGCGATGCGTTCCTGCTAGCGGACTAACTTTTGGCAGCATTGGATGCGTTACGGCATCACAGCAAGGATCTTCTACGCCGCGGCTGCTCGACCTTCGGCCAGTAAACATCCGACAATGTGAGCAAGTCATATGTTACTGGTCTACACGTGCTTTCTGAGCACAGAATCATGGCAATTGGCTGATGGGAACACGACTTGCGTTAAAGGTTATTATGGAATTGAAATAAAATTAACTCACTCCCACCGGTAACTGAGCTGAGTTGGTCTCAATGGCATCGAAGGTGAGTGCGGCCGAGACGCGGGAGTAGGAGCGTGTTCAGCTGCTCAGGCGTGAGAGGAATCATTAGCAAGGGTGCCCGACGGGCTGAAGAAGAGGAGGTTAGAAAGTCGAGAAGCAGAACCTGGCTTGCCCACACTTACGCTTCCTTATGGGATGACAAACTGTGGCGAGGGGTGGTGCACCGTATGCTATTCCCGTCGACATGCGTCGCTGTGAAGCCAGTTGGCAATGGTAGTATGCGCGAGAGCGATATCATTTCTATGAGAGTACGTAAGGATGCTGCATGAAGACCTTGAAGCCACAGGTGTGAAATCAGGGTATCACATCACTTCATAACATGTATGTGCATAGTTGAAGGGGCAGGGACGATGGACATGGGGTCTTGTATGCAAGGTTGTGGGGCGTAGGAAGGTTATTGGGGCAAGGTGAGCTCACTTTGCGACTTAGGTCTCTCACCATCATGTCCTCCTCAAACAGCGCAGCCTCTCCTGGAAGATCTTTGTATCGTTTGTCGGCATTTTTGCGCAATGGATCTCGGCGGGCCAATATGGGCCGTGCTACAGAGTGACTTCGCGTGCAGTTCGTGATAACAGCAGAAAGGCTCTACACCTAAGCCGATAGCATTAGTGAAGGCGACTATCAAGGGTATGGTGCACGTACTGCGTCTTTAAACAACGCATACTCAACGATCCGGTGTTCCGTTCAAGGCGTGTTCAAGGCTTGAAGCGCTACTACAAGGGCGTTCACCACGATATGAGAAGAAAAGCACACTCAATGGAAGTCGCAGAGCTACTTGAGTAGAGCAGGATGTAGCAGGGGAGGCCAGAGTCTACACTGCTCAGGTCCGAGCCGTCGCTCCTTAGCTGAGGCGTTGTCACGTGCGGGCAGGCCCAGAGTCTAGACCTTCACCGAACCTCTCGGGTCTCGGTTACCCGCGCGACGCCAGCGTTTTGGCTTTTGGTCTCAAATTTCCCAGTGCCTACAAGCTTCTAGGATTGCGCCCGTATTAATCCCTCTCAAACCCACGAAACTGCGGTTGTAAAATGTGTCGTGATGAGTGCCCTCTGACGGTGTTCAATTTTCGGCCTCGCTCGGCAAGTTCATTCCTCAAGAGTCAAGCCTGCCGTTCAAGACGATGCATATATGTGGGTCGAAGTATCATAATGGCCCCAAGGCTCCTGTCCCCGAGTACGCTCTCATATTCATTTTGTGATTCGACACTGGATACTCAGCATTTCCCCTCGTTGTAGACTACTTCCACACATTACAGAGATTACTCAGACATGGGGACCCATAGGCAAACTAATGATGGATCCGAAAGTCTTCATTTCATTTCCTTTCCGAAACTCGGAGACCGGAGCGCATATGCTTCCAATTAGATGACAGCAGTAGTCAGACAAAAGCTACCCCTTGGTGGAGCCCCACCGAAGTACGTACATACTACATCTTTTGAAAGGATAGCCTGTCACGTCATGACTGACGAGATCGCATGATACCGTCAGGACTATCTAGAGACGCGTTTGGATGATCATCGCGTTTTGACGATACTCTTGACGCTCTACACTGTAATCACGAGCGAGTGTCTTAGATATTCTACATAGCAACGCCCACGGAACTGAGACTAGATGCTGCTCATGTCCACAGTCGTATACCCAAAGACCCATACAAGAATTCCGCTATTTGAGGACGCACAGTATGTTGCAGCCATTCTCCAACCCCCTTTCGTGACACTAATGCGCATGCCTAACGAACAGAGCTACGCTGCGTGCCAGAAATGCGCCATATACCATCGAGCCCATTGTGTCGCCACGCCTCCGGACCGGCAACAACATCCCCCACCAGCTCCAAAACTTCCAGTCGTCCCACTTCCTCCAGAAACGCCTGAACGCCAGCACGAAGGGCACCTTAACATTAATTTCCGCTCAGGCACACCTCGACGTCGCAACGTTCACTTCGCCCATGCTCCGGCCGTACACAACTTCGGACCTGAAGCTCCGCCACACGAGTCGCCCCCACACACTCCACCTCGCTACCCCGGTACAGCCTCTTCGCCGGCGACGACCCCCATGCTTCACGACCTTCTGATGGCGTTCCCTCCTGCACTCTGGAATGTCCGACAGTGGGCAAGCCCACACTTCGATCCGCGCATCTCGCCCCGCTTCTTCGATCCCGCGTTTGGCCCCGCCGCCCACAACGTCGTCGAGATTTCCCTCGCCTTCGGTCCCAGCAGCAGCGCCAATCTCTCCTGGGCGATCATCGCGCGCGCGCGCGACCGCCGCACGCTCACGGTCGACGACGTCCTGCGCGCGATCAGCACCGCGCTCTTCCAACGCAACATGTGCGCCCGCCTCCCCGCGCACCACCCGAGCCTCGCGCGCGCAGAGGCCGCGCGCGCGCTGCGCGGGTCAACGGGCGCGCCCGAAGCCCTCTATAGGGAGCGCGTCCGGAACGTCGATCTCTACGTCAGCTACCCCGGACAAGGCCTGTACTTCCGCGGCCTGCGCCCTGAGTGGCAGCGCGACGGCGAGCTCGTATACGTCGTGCAGCTGGCTTAGGGGCGAGCGCAAGTGAGTACACACTACCGAGCGGGATTGTGGCGGAAGGAGGGTCGACGACGACTGACCTCTGTACGTCCCCAGGGTCGGCGGGCGCACGTCCTGACACGAGGGTGGGGCGCGGGCTGATCACCTTGACGAAGAGATGACGTACGCGTTCTCGGGGGCACGCTGCACGGCCCGCAGGTCCTCCTGTCGTCGCTCGTGTCCCCCCGAGCGCCTCTTTGCGCGCCGCCGCGCAATTGTCCTGACGTGGGGGAACCTCGGGGGCGCGAGCGCCCGTCCGCGGTGCTGGAGGATTGGGCGATTAGATAGAAGGGCGAGGGTGATCCATGGACTCTTACGTCAAGATACGTTGGACAGCCTAATGCGCGTCTACGATACCAAATACATCGTTCTGGGATTGTCACGGCGCACACGGAGGATGACTCCGACAACACGAGCGGAAGGCAGCAGGCCATGGACGTGCTCGCGCCTGTGAGGGGGGCTTCGAACGCGTTTGTTAGTGAGTCTAGTGAATTTGATGCTCCGATGCTTGTCTACTTTCCATTCACAGACGTAAACGGAGTTTGGTGGGTGGGGAGATCACCCCAAATGGATGGGCACGCGTCGCGCCTTCCCTCGGGCTCACCATTGGAGGCAAGAGAGCGTCGCGTCCACCTGCCCTATCAAGCCATGTTTGGCCCATTCATCGGCCTTGAGGACAGAGTTCTCTGATCTTCTCACTGCGTCCCAGGGTATAAAAGGCGGTGCGGCAGAACAGGATGCTCGGACCACCACCCCGCCCTTCCTCACCGTGACCGTCGACATGCACCTCCAAGCTACCGCAGCTCAGTGCTACAGCCCCAGCACTCCCCTCCTCAGCCTCATCGACCTGTGCTCCAACTTCCCATCTGCGTCGCCGACCACCTGCGCCCCCACACTCTCCCCACCGTGGGCGGCGCTTTCGAGCCCAAGTCGGCGAACTTCCCTCCTCTCTGTCTCGGATCAATTTCCCGCGCTCGGTCGCTCACCGCCACCAGCACCCCGACCTCCACTTCTGCCTCTTCCGGAAGACGGCGACGGCCACTGGTCCACATACACCTCGCCTCAGGCCCATCAACTCCACAACGCGTCTGCCACACCCGATGCAGCGCCCTCGATCGACCCTCTCCTGGTCGCGTCACATCCCTCGTCCTCGTCCAAACCGCCGCTCTCCTGGGACGTCTCCCAGAGCCCCGCCCAGGCTCGCGTCAACATCGGCGACGCCCCTCTCAGCCCGGACGCCCTCCAGCGCTGCGCCGTCCGCGCGGCGGGCCACAACAGCGCACGCCCCCTGCGCTCGCTCGTGCTGACGTCCCCCCACCTCCTGGCGCCCATCGAGATCGCAATCGCAACGCCCCCACGCGCGCCCCCACACCCACAGCGGCCCCAGCACCCTGAAGACGCGCCACCACCCCCACCACCATCATCACACATCACCGTCGCCGATGTGCTTGGGGGCCTGCACGACGCCCTGCGCGCGCCGATCGAGGCCCACGAGCTGAAACGGCTGGGTGCCCCCGAGCGCGCGGCGCTCTTGCGGTCGGCGGCGGCGCGGCGGCGGCGGCAGCAGCTGAGTGGGCCCGCCGATGCGCAGAGCAGCGGCGTGCCGCGCAAGGTCGACTACCTGGGGCGGCGGCGGCGGTTCCTTGGGATCCGGCCAGCGACAGGGGGTGAGATGCCTTTGGGGAAGCGGTGGGGGGAGGTGTTCGTCGTTGAGTGGGGTCTGGAGGACGAGTGAGCTCGCTGGGGCGTGCTTGTCTTGCGCAAAACCTTACTTCTTCGATCAGCCTCAGGCGGCACCCCTTGATGGACCGGCCGGGTCTGTCCGTCTGGTGGACGCGCTGTGTGCTACTGCTGCGCGTTGCGTGCAGCCTATCTATTTAAATAGCTATTGGCCATAAGCTGGGTTGTAACATATTGTACTTATACGATGCAATTCCATACACACTATCGATACGGTTTCCCACCCCCTCCCCCTTCAGGCATGTATAGTATAGAATGTAATACATTAGATCAAGTTGTTATCATGTACTATTATCAAGTCCACCCGTTGCTGGTGGTGTCATATTTCCAATTCAAGTAGCAAGTGACCGGCGGCCCGAGACGGGCACACCGTGGCCACCGGCAAAGGACCCAGGCCGCCACAAGGCTACGCAGCCCCCCCGCATATGCATCATGCTGCTCTCGCTGTTCACCCCCACTCTCAGCCTGCTCTCGTGCTGCCAAAGGCTACGCTATTATCCCCTCCACCTCTGTTCCCTCAAGTCTTCCTGTCTCATTTCGCTTCAAGCTCTCAACAACGACGGAACAGGGCTCATGGATCCTACTCCCACAAGTCAGTACTTTTGACGAAGAGCTTATCACGTCCAGTTAAGCTAATATTCTGTCGTAAGCTAGGGTAATAAAGTCTGCGGGCCAACCCCTCTATTCCCTATACCCTCGAGACGACTTGTACCCGTCGCGGCTTGGGTGGTGAATGTCACCTCAATGGAAACTATCCCCCTGTTATCTTCGATCGAAGCATGGGGCGACGCGGGAAGAGGACAAACAACCTCAGTGTGTCGTTTCAGATGATTTCTGCGCTTTTTGGGTTATGTTTGGAGCGGGTGCATTGTTGGCTACGGCGCGAGGGTACGTCTCGTCCTTCTTCCTCGTCCCTCCTTATCTTATTCCTGTTTCATCTTTTTGCGCTCGCCCGTATTACATCCTTGCGGTTTCATCGCTGAAGAGTGCGTTCATAATTCAGTCGATTGGCATCTCGTGATAGCAGTCACAACTGCTCAACAAGCTGGTCACCAGGTCGTAATTAAGGGGAAAGTGGTGCGCACACGATAATGCATTGCTTACGAACAGATCCTGGACCACTCAAAAGCCTCTATTCGCCAAGTGCATCGTAAAGCTTCTTCCGTATTCTCAAACGTGCCGCCGTCCCTACTACTGTGTGACCGGAGGGTCTGAGGCCCTAGTATCTGCTTAGTGAGTCGCTTATTTCCCCCTCCAAACCCCCTCTATTGTTTCTCGTCCGTTGTGGTTCGCCTGCTGTGCAGGTCGTCTTGGTTATGCAATGCCATGGCAGCGTTTTGACATTGGTTTATAGATAGTTACAAGTTCCTCGGCCACGGATAAGGACAGGTGCAGCAAGGACGGATGTAGTTATTCTGACTTAGCTGGGGGAGAAAGTTCCGTTGGGGAGCACTAAATCCGATGCAAGGTAGTACGTGATGCAGGAGTTCCATGGTCGTCCCTTATCCACATGCTCTTCTCGACCTTCTAATGTCTTCAGTGCTCTGAATGCCAATAACAGTGCATGTGGCGTGTTAGATCTGAATACCATGCCCACAAGACGAAAAACGTGTTCTAGTCGCTGGTTCCGAAGTATGATACCACTCCGTAAGAGGACATATGATCCACTGCTGTGAACGTTCATATCGATATCTTCCCATAGCCGTGCATGGCCTTTATGCGGTGTGGGCCAGTGGTCGACAGTTGCGCGTTTTCAGACACTGTTTTGATAACCAACCACCTCCTGCGAACGAATGGCGTTGCTCATAATCGCAGCCTATCAGGTCGACCATTGTCTTCAAAGGGCATTCGTTGTGTGGACCGCAGACCACGTCCAAGTAGTTGCCTTCGGAACCGAGGTCTTGGTGTTGACCATCGCCACCTCGGATATGGGCAATCAAAACGAAGAACCCAAGTATCACGATGTGTCCATTCTTCCCAGTGTACCTGAAGACGTCTGGAGTTAAACCTTCGACGAGACACAGCTTACGTGTCCCCCGTTGCTATATAGCGTGCCACCCCGAGCCCAGTCTCCCTCAAACGCCGTCCTCGACCTATACCATCTCAACAATAACCTCACGATGCAACCTCAGTGGCCGAGCCATGGTACTCCGTACCTATCCCCCTTCTATTCGTCCTCCCAGCAGCTCATTCCTCTATGGAGCTTGCCATCCCCCTACACCCCGTGGGCGCCCGCCGCTGGCTTGCAACCGAGTACCACGCAATCCAGAACAGTCATTGCATCGAACACGCCACCGCCCCCAGAGTGGAGGCCAGGATTCCGGCCGCCGGTCTCATGGTCAGGGTTGCTCAAGCGCCTCTCTAAGAGGGGTTCTCGCGAGCTCCTTGTGAACCGTGCGTAGTCCTCTGCGTACCATGCATCAATCATCGTCATCGTTACTGACGCTTCTTCCGCTGCAGGCCCCCAAAAGGTCTATCTACACCGGCACATTCGGTATAACATGCTGAAGCCACCCATGGAACTGGATCTGCGGCGGAATCCAAAGGAGCTCAAAATCTTCGCCCTCGAGCATTCCCTCACACCACTGGACTTCACGCGATTCGCATGCGAGCCACCGCTTCCGCGCATGCGCCTCTTCCACGCGCGCTTGCCATGGTACATCGACGTCCATGCGCAAAACCCAGCGGGCGTCATGTTTTTGGAGTTGTTTATGGCCATCTGGTGTTGCATGTTCACGCCAGTTAGGGACGAGGACTTCAATAATTCTCGGATGAACCCTGACGCGCAGGAGCAAGTCAAGCGTGCTTCTGAGGAACGTCGCTCTACTGGCACCTCAGAGCCGCACGCGACGGGTATCTGTCGTGTCGACTACCTAATGGGCCACGTGGTCATGGAAGGCCTTAAGAAGGTGGGGGATGGTATGTGGGAGATCAAAACGCGCCGGCTGCTGAATCTTCCTCGGAGTTGAAGTTTGGCTGGCTGTGGCACTATCGGGGAGGCTTGAGCACCGCGTCGGACGAAAGCAGTAAGACATAGTGTAGTCCATGATGTCCTTGTATAGCATTGAAGATCGTCATATTTTGTTGTATATACAGGTTCAAGGTTTTTGTCACTTGTATTGTTGAATCACACTTCGGATCGCCCACTTGGGACCGCTGAGCCGCAACTCCCGGATCGCAGCCAGCCCATGGCCCAGCCTCGTGTGACCATCGAGGTAGACATGCCCTACCGAAAGTCGTCGTCTCATTGCACTACATCTACTACGTCTACCCGTCGTCCGCTCATAGTTTCCCTTTCAGATGCAGCTACACCAGTGTCTCGCGCTCCCCGTTTCCGCCCTTACCGCCTCCCCTGACGATGCCATTGAGACACGTGAGCCGTGCCCCATCAAAGTCTTCCCCCCATCGCTGTTCTGCCCTGCCCACGAAGACGAGTACCGTGCCCTCCTTTCACGCAAAGTGGCAGCTACGCGTGAGGCCGACCGGTTCCGCGTGCTCGTCGACGACATGCTCGCGAACGACGCCGCCGCGGCGAGTGTCACCGCCCCAGACGCACGAGGGCGCGCACGCGACAAGGCGATCGCCCAAATGTATGCGGATGCACTAGGGGAGGTGGTGAACGCGATGAGGGAGTTGAAAGTGAGGTTCTATGTCGACGGTAAGAGCCAAGCTTTGTGGATGCTGGAGAACGACCATTGACGACGTTGGCGTTCCGGTGATGTTGAGGGGCGGCAGGCCAAGACGAAGACTTTCAAGACAGGAAGGCCCGTGTGGTGGCGTTCCTGAAGGACTTGGAGGAGAGAGAAACGGCGCTCGTCCAGGCGAAGGAGAAGGCAACAGCTTGGGCGCGGGATGAGGGGAGACATCTGCACGTGACCGCGCAAGCGACAGGCAAAGAAAAACACGGCCAGTCAGGAGGTGTGGGATCGTCCGCGAAATCACTGAAGGGCGTACCTCAAGGCGGCGCGGGGAAAGCGATCGAAGAGAACGGAGAGGACCAGACCAGACGGTATCGTGCCCTGTTATCCGTGCCTCACCAACTCCACTGCGGGTGCGCGAACGCGCTGGACTTGTCGGGCGCGTGGACTTGGGCTCCCCAGCGGCAATGCGAGGCCCATGACCCACCCCAGAGCGTCCAGTGCAGCAGATTTGCTGTTAGGACGTCGCGTTTCTGCGTCCGGCATGCGGCAAAGAAGGTGTGGAGCTCTGGGGTTTATGTTGTAGAGCACAAAACCTTGGAAGAATTGCGAACCAAGATCGCCCCTGCGGATAGGTCCGCCGCTGCGAGGAACGTGGCGACGGTAGCAGCATATATCCAGGGTCTAGATGACATGTTGAAGATTAGCTGCGAACACCAAGCTATGTTCTCGTGTCAACGTACGAGGCATTCGTGCACTGTGTTGAATGATGCTAACGGCGTTTACCGTAGCCGAAGAGCAACATACTGCACACTTGCAGGAACTGCGGAAGAGGCGAAAGGCAGCATGCAGGCTCCTCGCCGACACTAGTCTTCTCGCCGGCCATACGAATGCAGTCTCTGGTAGACAGGCGGAGGTCTGGACCGCGGGTTTCATGGCCAGCGTCACCGAAGAGCAACGTAGACGAGACTTAGCAGCTGGGGCAGTCTTGGTGAGGCATTTGGTTCGGCGGGTAACTACTCAAAAACTTACCTCGTCCTAGGTTATTGGGGCTAGTGTAGTATCGTTGTTTGGTGTATCGGCAGCCTCGCGACGTTGGGCTTCCTGAGAGGTTGTTTGGCAAGTATCGAGAGTTCAGCGTTCGCTATCATAGCAAAGGAGGCTCTGAGCTCACCAGCGGGAAGTTTGTCGTTTCCAATGACCTCGTACTACAGAAGCGCTTCGTCATTGTTTGCCCTGGACAAGGGTTCGAGGAACTGCAGTGTATGGTTCGTGTTGTGTGTATGATGTTCTTATGCAATGATATGCGATACGTTCTATGATTAAATCCAAGATTTTGGGCTGGCTGAATAGTGTCGCGTTCACTGTTACTTGTATTTGAAAGGATGGATTGGGACGTTCTGCAGGCCGCACTTGCCCGTCAGCCTCCCAGTGGTCATGACTGGGGCGGAGCTGGAGCGGGCTCTGAAAACAGGCACAGGCAATCAAGCGAGTTTGGCGGGGTCAACCTGCTCCTTCCACATATGGTAACATTCTTTTTAGGGTATCCCGGTAGACTGGATGCTACGATAGACTATCATTTCGCGTTGATGACCCGGCAGATATAAGGGTGTTCAAGTTGATGTTGCTCGTCTCCCTCACGCCGCGTATAGGTTACCCGCATTTCCCCCTCGCCCCAACTCAATCAATACAACCAAGTGGGGACCTCATTGTCATTGCAGCGCGATATGATCATAATCCTGTTCCCCGGTGAGCTGCATGCAACAGTGACAATCGCGTTTCGACTTACGCTCCAATCAGTTTGGCCCGAGACGATTGGGGGTTCCACTGACACCAAGCATGTGGTAACGGTTGCAGCGAGGGGTCTATCTTGCACCGTCCCTCGACCGTAGAAGTCACCTGTCCCCCGGTTACGACCAGGTTCTCGGACGTGTAGGTCATCTTTTTGTTCTTTCTCCTGACTACGACATTACGTTTCTCGCTGGCACTGTGCCTTTGGGAGTCTTTTCCCATGGGCACAGTGTCGGCCTGGGCAGTAGTGTTCGGGGCGCATTGATATAGTATTCTGACCTCGGCGCTCCGCCCGTGAAAGCGCCAACGCGCGCGAAGCTCTTTGTTCTGCTCGCCGAGCTGTACGATGATCTTACGCTATAGGGCACACCTTGTGCATCGGCATGGGGACCCACTCGTCGTGCTTCTAGCCGACAGAGTGTGTGAGCGTATGAGGATGTCAATGCAATCGCACTGTCGACAACTTTGATTCCAGCTCTATCCCTTGTATTTTCTAGAACGGACAACTCCGGCCTACGAGGACCTTTCCTAAGCACAGGCTTCGCTCCATGGCTTATATACATCTCACTGTCCCCAGCGTCGGTTCTCTCTTCTGACCTCCCCCACACCCGCTCTGCTAGCCAACCTCCAGTGCGCCCTCTTGTCGCTTTCCACATCAGGCCTTCGGCTCTGCTGGTATTCCGACGGACCTCGTTTGGGTTACTCACCCGTGACTCATTCGGCTGCCTCCATGCCGCGCCTACCTCCCACGGGCTTCACAGGTCTGGGCTCGTACGGTGCCGGCTTGACACTACGGCTCCATCCGTGCCGCAGCTCAGCGCCAACGGAGGCCACGTCCGCCGACTGGCACCGGGCCGCCTCCATGGGCATCCAGCTCCAAACTCAAATGGCCTCCCCGCCGTCCGGTCCGGGCGCACGACCGAACCTCTTCGAAGCGACGGCACCAGTGCACGTCCCCGACATCCTCGTGCAGTCGCAGTCAACGGACGATCCAGTCCACCATTAGGGGAACTTCAAGTTCCGACAGCGGAGACGACCCGGTTGTGTAGGCATTAAGGCAGATAGGCGGATTCTTTTGGGCAATGGCTGTGAGTTGTCGACAATATTGTCCTCGCCCCAGGCAGGCCGTTCGCCGTTCGTCCGGGTATAGCCGCTCAACCTAGTCCTCCGCTGCCGCCCCGCTTGGAGCTTGCCACCCTTCCTGTCCCTCCGCCGCCAGCACCAGCCTTTCTCCACATCGACTGCCAGTCTCCACAACCCCGTATTTGTTTGCGCTGTTGCCTTCCTACCCCACCGCGTCAATCCTCTCCCCAATGTCTGCAACTCCGGGGCGCTTGCCGCACCAGGCGGCCCTGCTCGACGCGACCAACGTCTCGCAGGCCAATGTCAACGCTGCCTACATGGCCCCGCGGACTGGGTGAGTATTCCTCCAAGTCTGCTCATTGCGCATAGGCTGATGACGCTCTCCTAAGGGCCTACGTGAACTCGTCCGCCACCCTGCCCGCTCAACATGCCGGAGCCAATGTCGTCCATCCGCTCATATACCCTCACGGAGCCTCCTTCGGACCTCAAGTCGGAAGCACTGGGCTGACGAGGTACGTATTCATGAATACGAGGATGTTGGGCGTGCGTCTAATGATTTCGATGCTGGTAGCGTTGGACACCCCAACATCGCTCCGCTCTCCGCCGTCTCTATCTTCTACCCGCTTCAAGCGCAGTGGACTGTGTCGGTGGCGCGGGCCATCTCGCGTCCTCCCGTTTCTCAGTCCTACGCCGATGTTCAATGCGTGCAGAGCACTAGTTGTGTCCCTCTCACCATCGTCTTCCCTGACGGTGTCCTCAGGCTCTACACCACGGCCACGCCTTCCGGAGGCTACATCTGCCTTTCTGACGTTCAAGACGCCGCCCAGAGGGTCCTGTACCAACCCGCCTCTACTGGTGTCGACCCCGCTGCGTACAATATGAGGGTGCAGGCCGCCGCCTCCGCCCCTCCGTTGAACATCGATTGCCTGCCGCTCATCGGCCCCAACTACGCTGTGCTCTTGTTGAAGATGAAGGTCTTCGCTCGCGCGGACGGTGCACTGATCATCATGCTTTTCTGGGGGTGAACGCCTGATTGTGGCGCACTGTGAGTTGGTCTGGTCGTCCCTCCCTTAGCTCCCGCTAATCGTATCGGTGTTTTAGAGGTTCGCGGCGCTGTGCCCCTCCGTCTTGTGGAATTCTAGTCCGAGATGATATAATGTTAGCTGTATCGAGACTGTACTCAGGCTTCCTACATTCGTGTACGCCCAGGTCATGACGGGCCACTCTGTACAGTTTAATGTCATCCATGTTGTACCGTGAGCGCCAAGTCAGTGAGAAGACGTTGAGTAGCGTCCACCTAGATCTGATCAACACCGGAAGTCAAATGACCGGCGAGCCGAAGTGCTCTAGACTTTGACTGCAAAACGTGAGCGTGGGTACATAACGGGCGCCTAATTACGGCTTGGAGGTCACTGGCCAGATCGGTGAGGGCTCTGTTTCTCTCTGCCTCTTCATCCATTCGTTCTCCTCACGATTTCACTACACGGAAGCCGTCATCGTTGCCAACTTTCACAAGCCGTCTCTCCAGAGCAACCTGCACCACGCCCATAGCCACCCGGCCGAATGACATGAGCCGTTACCCCTTCAAGCACGGTACTTGGTGTGTGTGCTTCACCCAGTGTGAACACCCACAGATGTCCATTCTTACGCCCATGGCAGTTCAGGCTTCCATCTGAGACATATGGGTCCATGTATGAGAATAGATCCTTAGCAAGATGAACAATGGTCGTGCGCATTGGCCCCGTATGATACCCAGTGTATACCCGTGGGCCCACGCGTCGGAGCCTGATGCTCGACTATGTTTTATTGGGTGTGGGTGAGTCTTTCCAAAGATATATTATGCTGTATCAGTCATTCAGTGAAGCTAGATGGCACTACTACGTGTAGAAACGGCTGTTGGAGTTGGTCTATGGACGCCTAGAGATCCCTTCTCCCAAGACTTTCAAATTGGTCGGAATGTCAGCTTCCGCTGCTGCGCCAATCCCCCAGACACGCCATGGAGTGTGTCTTTGTGGGAAAGGAGGCCAGAACAGCCTTAATGGGAGGTGAGTTCGCGTTCGACGCTGTTGTCAGGGTGCAAAGCGGCCGCGAGCAGACTCCCCGTTGATTTTGTGCGTCATTGGTCTTTTGCTGCAGGATCTCGCCCCGTGAAGGACTCTCTCCTCGACACACCTCCCCGCCGGGATCTGCTTCGGACGGCGCGGCAAACTCAACACCATGCTAAGCGCATATCTTCCGTTTCCGGCTACCGCGATCACACTGAAGACCTGACTATGCACACAAACAATCTCGCCCGCCGCATCCGCAGACTCAGAACCCGTATACGCAAATGCACTACGCTTACCTTGCTCAAAATCAGCACTTCAACACCTACCTGTCGCCATCGCTCGAAGAATACCACCATCCCTCAGGCGTCAATTCTGGCCTTACAGCGCGACTTGCTGTCCAATATGGTCGCCAAGGAAGAAGCAGTGCCATGGGCTGCGGCCGTCCGCATTGTGGTGTACAGAGGACTTTATGGACCATGGTACGTTGGCGGCACGCGTTGGTGGTGCACCGTTCAGTACCCCATTCCGCCTTAGCCGCACGATGCATCTTTCGTGAATCGTGGTTCTGTTCCCTCTCTGTCCATGTGTGAGTCATCAGGCGTTGACCGTCTCCATGTATGTATGCCGTAGACCGAAGCAATGATAATGGTCATTTCCCATGAATCCTCTCACTGAGACTGTTCGTGGACGACGGAGATGGTTGTTGGCGAGAATAGTCACGAGCAACACAGTTCGTCCTCTCAGGCGTATCCTCAAGATCGCTTACCTTTTCGAAGCCCCAGTTCTGACCAGTGTCACAAGGACGTTATACGTTGTCGACAAGAAGATGCTCTCACCAGAAAGAAGAGAAGTACGTGTTGCCGCATTCCTTGACTCACCCACTTACCTGCATCGCTGACATGAGGATATTCTTACCAGAAACCTAGTTGACGGCGTTGTCTAGTACGTCGACCTGCTGCTGACCTCACCGCAAAAGCACTTCGTGAGCAAACATCCACTCACGAGAGGCGAGCAGACGTGCGCGTCTGTCAATGTCTTTTGCTTACTGTTATTTCAGGATCTCCGTGATAGGTCCGCCTGCCCGACTTCCGAGCTTCCGAAGCCTCACGCGTTCAGCGCGGGACGCACGCGCTCTGGCGCAGACGACCTACCTTGCGCTGCAGCCCTCGTACCTCAGCACCACCACCCTCTCAACCCCGACATCCATGCGAATCCACAAGTGCCTCGCGCGCCCGGCCCCTCCAGCCTCGACAGAGGGTACGTCCGCCGACTCGGACGACCCGTTCCTGGTCGCCTCAACATCCCCAACGGGAGACTGCCCGAACATGCCCATGGCCCCGTCGCCATTCTGCTCTGCGCACCACGCCGAGTACAGCACCCTCCGTGCGGCAAAGTCTGCCGCAGCACGCGAAGCAGAGCGGCTCCGCCCACTCGTCGAAGGCGTGCTGACAGACGGCGCCTCTGCGTCGGACGCCCGTGGGCGGGCACGTGACCTGGCGCTCACGAAGGTGTACGCTGAGGCGCTGGGGGAGGCAGCCAGGGCGGCGAGGGAGCTGACAGAGAGGTTCTATTGCGATGGTGAGTGGGGCGTACTCGCCAGAGAGATAGTAGGCGTTGACTAGCAGTGTTGCAGATGAGGGGAAAGATTTTGAGGAGAGGAGGGAGAGTGTGGCGCAGTTCGTGAATGCTTCGGAGGAGCGAGAGGTGGAGGTCAAACGCGACGAGACGGCTGAAGCTCTTAAATCGGAAGCTGAGATGGAGAGACGCACGGATGAGGTAAGTTTGATCTTAAGCCGGGGAAACGCAGCGCGCCAGGTGGCGTTCATACAAGGCTGACTGGTAACCCCAATACAGGCCGATTCGCCTCAAGGCAGCTCCATCCCGTCGGGGAGTGGCGACGCCGCCCATGGGTCATATCGTAGTCACTACACAGCCCTCCTTACTCCCCACGAGCTCCCTTGCGCATGTTCCGATGTCATCCGCATCTCGAGCCCTTGGAGGAACATACCGCGACGGCAGTGCGAGGCCCGGCCACGGCATACGCAGTGCAGCCGATTCACGGTGCCAACCTCACGTTTCTGCGTGGCGCACAAGGTTGAAAATACGGTGGATATCCGTTTGTTCACGTTCCAGAACGATGCGCTGGAGGTGGCGCGGATGAGAATCGCGCGAGTGGCCGAAGAGGAACGGACGGTCACGGACAGCGTGGCGGTGGCGAGGAGGTATATCAGAAGTCTGGACGATATGGCCAAATTTACCGAGAAGCACCAGGTGATGTATTCGTGTCTGCGTATGTTGCCGCGGCCGTTAAATTTTCGGGAAGATGGGCTGACGGTGTGTGCTACAGCTGCGAACCGCCAGGTAGCGTACTCGGAAGACGTCCAGAAGAGGCGGTTGGCCGCGTGCTATTTGCTTGCCGAGTCTAGTTTCCGAGTCGATGGCATGGAGGCGATGAGAGAGGGCGCAGTGGAACAGTGGGCGGTGGGTTACATGGCGAAGCTGGACGAGGAGGATAGTGAGCACAACGTGGCGCTGGGCGTAGCCATAGTGAGCCCGCTTGCCTTGTTTTCCGATATTGTTGTGCTGACCATCAATAAGACCATCGGCGCCGGTGCTATGTCCCTGGTCGGTGCACCGATCGGGGGAGGTCTCTTGGGGGCCGCGGCGTACCACACTGTGCGGTCTCTCTGGAACCGCAGGGGAACGTGAGTCATTCTGCGACCTGCGTAATTGTATTTCCACTGACCAGTAGATCGCAGGTCGCCCGGTACGGAATAATTCGCAGGCGTCACTGCACCACCTCGAGCTTCCTAAAGCGAAGGCGATGTTTTGTACAGGACGTCTGTGTATGAGCCTCGTGGTGGTTTACTGTATACCGGTGCTCTCGCTGGTGCCTTGAACAGCAACGGATCCCTACCGTGTCGTAGGGCACATCTTGAACATTTGGGTATGTTGTGAGATCATCGAGCTCTAGTGAGTCATGCGCAAGTGCACGAGTTTAGGGACCAAGGCCCAGCCCAGGAATCCTGTCGCTGATAGAGAGAACCCGTAGTGGGATATCGTGGGCGTGCCGAGTTGTCCAGCGGCCGACCCAGGTCCCACGGAATCTTGGTCATCGCCTTCTCTTTCGGGCGCGCGAGCGTGTTTCCTTCTATATCCAGCGGGGAGCGAAAACATGCACAGCCACCGATGGTTGGCTGAGGTCGGGGGGCACAATGAGCTCGTGTTCGCCTTTTATCATGCTTGATTTTTGTGTCGTGGACGACCTATGTCCTCTCTATAGTACCCATCGCATTCCCAACAGCACAATGGATTGCAGAACGAACAATAATTGAGGGAACGGTGCGACGGTGCCGAAAAACCGCGTCAAATTGACCTACCCAAATTTGGGAATGAGCGCTAAGCGGGGGAAATGAACGTCCGTCTAGATATATAATCGTCGCTGATGTGGCTCCGTCTGTCCACCTCCCTTCCCCCGGCTTTGCGCCTTCCCCCCCGTTCCCCCTGCATGCTAGCCGATAGTATGCTTGAATACTATGTCTTTGGACATCCTTTCGTGCGATTTCGGTGGCGGCAACCGTGAACATTTGAGAACCATTGGTAAGCTGCGTTGTAGTGGGTTGTCTCGTCTGTGATGGTGAGGTTGACGGGGTTGATTGGGCAGGGTGGGCTGGAGCTTTACCAGCGTGGTAGAGCTCGCCGTCGTCGAGGGGGAAGATCGTCCTCATCGCGGGTGCCATCGGCCTCAACATTGTCGCCCCGCTGCGTCGACGGCCTTGAGGGCTCCCACGTTACCAGTTCCTATTACGTCCCATGGGCCCATGTGGGCCCATGGCCACGTTGTCTCGAGTGCCAGGGGGCCATGTTCTCCTTGGTCACGCGATGCGCTATGTCATTCTGAGGTCCCTCCTTCAACTCGGGCCTCAGATTCTAAGTGAGGGTATGTCGTCATCTACTCAAGTTGTTATCGCCATCTCTGCTTCTAGTGCGCCGCCCATGGCCACGCCGGCGCGCAGAAGCTCCCCAGCCTTCGCTTACGACGGTGCACTGATTTTCTGCGATAGGTCTGCTACTGTCGCCGGTCCATGGTCCTTGTCCGCCGTCCAGTCCCGGGGACAACGGCGGCTCGCTCAGGAGACCAGGGACCCACGCGGAGATATCACTGTCGCCCACCCATACACTCTGGGCTTCCGTGCAAGGTCCCGGTATGACTCTGCACCCAAACCAGCACAAGGACCCCCCTCACCAGGGTGGGGTATATACGTCGGGACCGCGACGAGGGCTGACTCGCTCCCCCTCCACCCCAGGCTCCGTACCCTCTTATGGACCCGGCGCTCGTCCCTCTTTAGCAACCACGTTTTTCCTACCGGAGTGGCCCGCCTTACCGGGCGTCTCTACATCCCCGCGGGTCAGAAAACGCCTCACCCCATTCTTCACAGCGCACAGCCCGTGCCCCGCCCCGTTCAAAGTCGACATGCCGGCGGTTGTCGGGGTTGTACGTGTACTCGGCCGGTCGACAACTCCGACTGCTTTCCCTGGGTACCACGACTAACAATAGGATCCTTCGGCCCATCTTCCGGCAAGTTATGAACGCTTTACTCAAGCCTTATACATGTTTCGGAGTTTGGTGGACACTAGCAGCCGGATTGCGGAGACCCAACCGGCCTGAAACGCCCGTTTCATTGGTCTCCGGACGAAATCTCGTGTAGCTGAGTATCATTATGTCCTGCGTTTGGTCAAATGCTCGCTTTCGGAGGATACCTGGGTGCCTCCGCCGCCGCTGGCGGGGCTCATTTCGCGCTCATATTTAAGGCGTTTTCCGCGCTTACATCGATTCTACCACTACCATCGTCGTCGTCCTCGTCTTTCGGAGAGCGTTTTACCACCCCACGCAATCATTGCACCACGACGCTCATAAAGACCATGCCTGACACGAATACCTATCGGCATGTACGCTTTGTGGACGACAATATCCCCAGACGGGACTCCTCGAGCACGGCGACGTTTTTGCCTGCTCCCTCCTGGAGCTCGTCCACCTTAGTTTCTTCCTCCGGTTCGCTGTAAGTACGATCGACAGTCTTCCGCGCATATTTAGACTCACTAGGACTCGCCTAGGCCGCTCGCGAAAGCTACCACCGACCATTCGATCATCGGAGCGAGCGATAGCACTGGAGGATATTTGGCGGCCGTTCAGGGAGGCATACGGGGAGTGATGGTTGGGTATGTCGCCATTCTGGAGGCCTATTGGACCCAACGTCCTCATTCTGGAGTCATAGAGCTGCTTGGAACACATCCAACGGCTCCAGCACGTCCACACTCCCCTCCGCCTCTCAAGAGTTCGCGCCTGCGTTGCCAAGCATCCGCATACCCTGCGCGGCCGAACGCCCTCCCCTTCCTCCATCCGTCACCCATGGGAAGATGTGGGAGTCTACCATGCCCATCGACATTCCTCTATGGTTCCCCGGGCGAACTGGGTACATCCCCGTCCACGTCATACCCTACGAGGGATACATCACGTACAACGACATCGTCCGCGCCCTCATCCGGACGCTGTACACCGCGGCCTCCTCGGAAGTCCTCGCCAGCTCCCCCGCCGCGCACTTGATGATGAATCAGCGCACGGGCTCCTCCCATGGCACGCCCCTCCTCATTGACGTCTACCCGTCGAACCACGTCCTGGGGAAGGAGATCTTATTCCGCCTCGCCGCGGGCCGCGACCATCACATCCGCGCCTCGAGCTGTGAGCTGGTGTGGTCCGCGGCTGATGTGTAGGCGTCGAGCCACGTAAGCATTTCTTCCCCGTGTGATCTTTATGTGTGTGCTGACTGTCCGCGATGTCTAGCGCCCTTCTCGCCACCCTCGCGCCCCACTGCGCGCGCCTTTCCCGTTCCGTTGTCCCCGCTGTCTCGCGCGATGTCTCGGTGTATTGTTATCTCCCATATCTGCTACATACCACTGCACATCGTCGTACAGTCCCGCACCGCACCGCACCGCACGCCTACGTATAGTCTCGCAACGCATCACATCGCACCATACCATCACACACAGTGTATACGTAGTTTCTTTTTCTCTGCATCGGCACGGCACACGACAGTTGCACGTTGCCCGGGATTGTATCAATGCATAAACCCCAGAGCCCCCACTACCCATCAGCGTGCTCCGTGTTCCATTTGTCTCGCCGTCATCGCGAACCACCAGCGACCATGCGAGGGCGTTGAGTAGGGAATGACGTCGGTCCCGGATCGGGCCCTGTGTCCTCCGATTGCGGACGATCAGAGAAGGGCGATGACAAAGCTGAAGGATATCGGGTGGGCGTCGGCCGTGGGCGCCTAAAACAATGTTACTCCGCCGCAGCGCCGACGCCATGTTCTCCTCCGTCCCCCTCACACACTGTGCTGCAGGGCCTGCTGCCTCTTCCAACCCCTCTTTGAAAAGCCCTTTCTATGTCTGGCCTTATGACACAAACAGGAATGGCGAGTACGAGTGGACGTGGTATGCCACGTATCACCCCTCATCCATAGGTATGTGATTCAGTCCTCTGTTATCACACGCCGCCCTCTCACAGCGCTCTATTGTTCTCCTAGCACGTCACCTGGGGCATATGGGTCCATTTGTTGGCCCCCCATTCGGTGAAATCGCTGTCATCGGACCCACAGTCCACACCAGGTGTATCATGCAGCGTCGCGGACTTTCACGATACTCGCTGTGGTTCACAAACCCAAGCGAGCCTCCGCGAAGACAGTTCCTACGATTTCCCAGCCGAGAAGATGCAAGATAAGGGTCCGTGGCTCCATGCTCGTTAAGGATGGGCCGGCGGGGTCGCCCGATGGATGGGCGATTTGCTTTATGGGACATCTGGTAGGGCTCGTGGCAACCGCGTGGGTCTATCGAGGTCGATCTCCTGGTGCGGTTCAAGTGGTAGATGAGCTTAACGGATGGTGAGTTCGGTTATTTGGGCGTGCTCAGTGTCGCGCCCCCTTAGCGCGCGGTGTGCTCATACCTCTCCTCCTCGACCCAGCACGGTCTACTCCTTCGTAGGGCCAGCCCCACAAGCCCCCATAGACTTCTCGGGAAGCCTTTTCCATCCCCCTGATGTGATGAGCAAGACCACCTCGCCGTCATCATCAGTCCGAATGCTTCATCATTCTACAACGGGCAGATTGCGCGTACGAGGACGTGGAGAGCCCCATTTGGCGGTGGAGCAAGTATCGGGAAGTTCAATCCGTGGTCATGGGCTGTTTCCAGGTGCTTGGGATCGCACGGCGGTGAGTTTGTGTCTTTGTCTCATGAGGCCATGTATATCTTCCCCCCTTTTACCTTACGACCAGCTCATGGTCTTCCATACCCGCGGTTTCAGTATTTGTTACTCTCTGTGCGGGTCTCGAGCGCATATCAGAGGGTTTTCATGTACTGCGGACACGCGTTCTCGTCTATTGAAGCAATAATAGTCTTATTCTTTCAACCCCCATACGAGCGCACAATATTCTTCGTCTGGGAGCGCGATTTCTTCTTATGTCTGTTGCGGTGGCAGGCCGATGAGCACATGCTAAATGTTTACTTCACTTGGCAGATCTTGAAGACGGACACCGCACCCGCGACGTTTTGAAATGTCCACCATACGGCGCAAGAACTTCACTCCTAGCCCCCGCTTCAAGTTTTTGGCTGTCGAACACCCTGACTTACTCCATGCGCCCGCCGTTGCCGAGAGCAGTCGTTGCCCACGTGTTATGGGGTCGTCGTCACATGGGGAGAGCCGCTGCTGCGTTTCGCGACCTCGGTGAGTGGGCAACAGTCCGGCATTCCTCGAGGAAGACATTCTGATCGCGCTGCATGACACAGCGACCCCCGGACGTCGCCGACTGTATGGATGGTATCGTCACCATGGTGTGGGGGGCCAACGCGTGGCCTGACGTGGGGAACGTCGGTACCAGACGCGTATATTGGGCGAGGCAACTTCGTCAAGACTCCGTCCCGACGGCCCACACTCCAGTCGCAATGCTTCTCCAGCTCTCCTCCGTGTTCGTCGCCTTCAGCGTCGCCCTCGTCCGCTCCGCCTCGGTATCTGCGCCAGCGGGCTCAGGCTCCGAAGTTGCATGCACGTCCTACGCCCTTAACGGAGCAGCGCTGGCCAACGTGAAGCTGAACGCGACAACGTACTACCCCGCGAACGCGAACATCACGCTCAGTTCACCTCTCGGGCCACTCGTGGTTGACGACCTCCCAGCGTTCTGCCGGCTCGAGCTCGTCATCACGACCAACGCGACCGCGGGCTCCAGTGCGAAGGCGGAGGTGTGGCTCCCGGATGCATGGAATGGGCGTGCGTTGACTGTGGGTAATGGCGGGTTCGCGGGTGGAGGTGAGCACATTCCGTGCTGGTGATTGTATTTGGGGTTAAGGTTACCCTTCCAGTGAACGTCGCGGATTTAGGAAGCATCGCGGTGAAGCAAGGGTGTGAGTGCGTTGCTCTAGCTTGACCGCTCTCGTATATTGATGGTGATGCGTTCCCAAAGTTGCGGGATTGTCGACAAACACTGGACACGACAGCTCAATTTGGGAAGGGACCTGGGGCGGGCCACATAACGATGTAAGTTTTCTTCTCGTATCATGAGCAGGTGTATTGGCCATCCTTCTAATGTTATGTAGAACACGATTATCGACTTCGGATACCGAGCTGTCCGTGAGACTGTTGTCGCCGGGAAGGAGATCATCGCCCACTACTACCAGACCGCTGCCAAGACCTCTTATTATCTCGGATGCTCGAGTGGTGCGTGGTTCCAACCTGCATACTTCAGGCTAGTTCTGATAAAATCAACTAGGCGGACGTGAAGGGTGAGCATATGCGGGACATCACTGGAGATCAACTCTCATCGCTTTACCGTAGCCTTAAGGAGGTCCAGGAGTATCCCGAAGACTTCGACGGGGTTGTCATAGGCTCGCCTGCGAACTGGTTCACGCACCTTACCGGCTGGTCGCTGTACATGAATCAGATCGTGCAGCCCGCGACGTCGTCCAGGTTCCTCACCCCTAGCGAATGGTCAGACATCGTTGCTCCGGAGGTCATGAAGCAATGCGATGCACTCGATGGGGTAAAGTCTTTCACTATCTCTCTCCGTTCGATGCTCATCGTACCTTTTAGCTGGAAGATGGAATCATCAACGACCCGCGTCTGTGCAAGTGCGTGTGCTCCGACTATGAGATATGCGACATGCTGACCTCACCGTCTTTTTGCAGTTTCGACGCAGATGTACTGTTGTGCGTGGATGGCCACGCGAGTCCTTGCTTGACGGTGGACCAGGTCTCCTCCGTGAAGAAGGTTTACTCGGACTACTACGTGGGCGACGAATACGTCTTTGGCCGCGTGTTCCCTGCTGGAGGGGAAGCTGCACTTCCTCAGGGTCTTGTCAGCGACGAGCCGTTCCAGTTGGCACTCGACTACTACCGGTACTTCGTTTTGAAGTGAGCTAGCTCAGTCTATCTCCTCATCTCTCGAACGGCTCGATCCTAATGCGCATTCTAGCGACACAAACTTCCAACTCTCTGATTACGACGCGTACAACTTCTCGATTGCGGGGCGGATCAACCCAGGCCAGAACGACGTACGTATACTCACGCAGACCCTTCAAAGCCCTCATGTCCACCATCGTTTACTTATTCCTCTTTAGGCGATCAAGACGGACCTTACGCCATTTGCTGGACCAGGGCACAACGGAAAGCTCATCCATTACGTCGGCTGGGCAGACCAGCTCATCAGCGTTGGAAACTCCCTGCATTACTACGAGACCGTGCGGAACTTCACGGAGAGTAGCACGAACATGAAAATGGACGACTTCTATCGCTTCTTCCCAGTACCGGGGATGCTTCACTGGTGTGTCTAAGCCTACGTTACCATCATGACATGTTTATCTGACTTTCCCTGTAGCTCCGTATGTCTTCTTTGCGCGCGTTCCCTGCCACGTGGCATTACTGACTATTTACGCACACAGACAGGCAACGCTGCGACGTCGTTCGGCGCAGCGGGAGATTACAACCCCCCGCTTTCCAGCGATGCACAGTATAATGTGCTCACCGGGATTGTACGCTGGGTCGAAGAGGGCGTAGCCCCCGAGTCGTTCACCGCTGTTGCATACAATGATGGCATCGCCACGAACGGCCTGAACTACACCCGCCCGATTTGCAAGGTGCGTGCCCTATCATACGTTCTAGACTGTAACCTGATGTAGCTTTCGTGTGTCAGTATCCGCTCTCGCTGCGGTACAAGGGTAGCGGGGACGCGAAGAGCGCGGATAGCTTTGAGTGTGTTGACTTGGTATGAGCTGGCAGAGCCGCTGCCAAATATGGAAGGGCAAGCGCCGGCAGTAGTTGTCGACATGTGTTCTGTTCGCTCAATCGTTCATATACCTCCTTCCAAGTCCCGACACCATTCGATGCCTCCAATCCAAGTGCTTGATGTGTGGCAGACATCGTGTCTTTGGCGGCGCAGTTTGAAGAGGTCGCACAGCTTCCGATCACTGAGATCGATTGGTTAGAAGACGAACACGTTCTTTTGGTCCACGGCGTTGGACACGTTCACGGATGAGGGTGTCTAAACGGGGTCTACGTACCATCTCGAGAATGTGTGGGTGTTTGAACTGTGGCGCTTTCGTGGGCGGGGCGTACTGACTGGTCTGCTCTAGGTCTCCAACTCAGCACCCAGCATTGGGAGCGTCTAGCATGGAAGCAGAGGCCGGTGTGGTCGCTAGAAGTCGACATCCCGCCGAGGACCGGCCATCCCACTTCCCTGATGATCGGGAGCTGCTGCGGTCCGCGCTATCGTCCCCCACATAAGCCAGATGCCCGGCTGTCTTGGAGAAGCTCGTTGCCCGTCATGCACCTCGCCTTCGCCATTGACGATATCCTCGCCGAAATCCTCAAGTGTCTAGCCCTGACGCCGCAATATCCGACCTTCGACTTCACCTTGGCCGCCCGCCCGGGTCATCGGTTTCCGACAAATCAAGTCCGCGACACCCTCATACTCGAGTCTAGTGAGCAGACCGCGCGACGGCAGGCACTGCGAGCTCTGGCGCTTACATGTCGTGCTCTTTCCGAGCCCGCGTTGGACGCATTATGGTTTTGCCCTCGTCAAGGTCTCTACACCGTATTCAGGCTCTTTTCCGCTTTCCAACCTATGCAGCAGAAGAGCAGGCACAGCGGACAAGGCGAATACGAGCGCTGCGTACGTCAACATGTACTTGTATTCGTTGATTGTGTTTTAAACCCAATCGCACAGCATTTTCTGTTGGGAGAGATCTCGCCCCAGGAATGGACGACGTTCTGCAGCTACGCAGCACGCGTGAGACAGCTCGTGTTCTGGGATCATGGGGTTCCAGAACTAGCCTGTCGTATCCCGTCTGTAGTGGATAGCCTCAACAAATACAGCCAGGGCCAGCCTCTCTTCCCCAGCCTCTCCGTCCTCGCGTGGCAGCGAAGCAGCGAAAAGTCGGGCGACGCTAGCATGAAACTGCTTCTGCGTATGCTCGCTGCCCCGTCCCTCACGACATTTGTACTTTGGCATCCTGAGGCGCGGGAGGACGGCACATCAATCACAGAAAACGTTAGCATGCTGTTACGCTCCGGAGCCAGGCGCGATTTGGAGACCATTTTACGAGCATGTCCCAGCCTGCGCCACGTCACAGTGCAGGTCGACCTCGAGCCCCTAGCCATCCACAACCTCGCGATGTGCGGCGAGCTCGAGACAATCACCTTAGTCAACCACGTCGACAGCAGGGTTCTACGGCGACTCAGTCAATTGCCCTTCTTACGCGGCTTGACGCTCGCCTCATCAACCGACACCTTCACATCTTCTCGCTCCACAAAACTCGAGCCCGCATTCCCTGTACTCCAAAGGATCACGTTTAGGGACACCACACTTCCCGCCGCCGCGCGCGCCCTCGCCTCGGTTTCATCCCCGACACTTTCATCAATATCCGTTACGGTCAACCTAGAAGACGACCTTCCTATCGACTTCAACCCCCTACTACGCGTCATTTCCGCTCCGCGCATCGCCGCTGCCCTTCGAACGCTCGAACTCCGAATGCGCTACACCTTCGCAAGCTTTTCTGTCAACCCCGTCTTTGCCCTCGTGGACATCACAGACGCCTTAACTCAACTCCCTAATATTGAAGCACTCACTGTTCACGCATACCAAAAAGTCCTCTCCGTTTCCGATAGCGACCTCGCGCATCTCGCGTGCTCGTTGCCGCGCCTCTCCGCCCTCACGCTCACTTCGGAGACACTCCTACGACCACATTTGAGTGGCGCGCGCCCGACGATCATGGGTCTTGTGGACCTTGCGCGTCGGTGCACGATGCTAGAGCGCATTGTATGCGATGTCGCACACGTCGGGGAGAGCGACCTGTCGGCGCTAGAGGAGCGCGCGACCATGGAAAACTCCGACGTCGCGCGCTCGTCTTCGCTGGCGATTGTGGTGTTCGTCTGCAACAATGCGGGGAGGAAAACGGTACTATATGATGCAGGAAGGCTTGCGCGCACGATGCGCGCGCTGTTCCCGCGATTGCTGGGATGGAGTGCGATGACGGGAAACCCACGTCCGCTTGCAGCGGAGTCAGCATCTTTAGCTTTCTTAGTCGCGCTGGATGAGCTTCAGGGGAAGAGCTGATATATACTTTCGGATGGACTGCCTGTAAGCTTGGCTATCTATACAAATTCACATTCCGAGGTTACGAATTATGAATCGCGGTCATCCCACTGTCCACGTAAGCGCGCACGTGCCTCTTTGGAGGGGAGGACTTGTTGTACCGCGGGGACGACCCCGCCGGATCCGATTCTACAAAAAAACATAGCTACGTTTCCACACCATCGCACTTCAACTTACCCTGGCGAGCTCCTTGACCGTCATTGACAAGCGGGCAACAGGAGGCTACGTCCATGTCACATCTGGCACAGACCGCACAGTGTTGGATCCGGTGACGCCTGCAGGCATTGCTTCACGCTCACGGGCACCGCCAACCCGTACTCGCCCGCGTACTCTGGCCCATTCGGGAAGACCATAGTCGTACCTCTACCCAGTGCAGAGCCATCGGGAGTGGTGCAGGCAGACGACGAGCAACCCGAACAACCAACACATGTACAACACGCCCGTCCAGTGCGTCTCCCCTTCCTTTCCCGAATGCCATCACACTCACGCGTACTCGCCGATAGCTTTGATATCTGCGAGGAAACCGGAAGCGCGGGCGTGTTCTTCCCCTCCGGCCATGGTGCCCTCACAGGCACAATCACTGAGGTGTCGTGCAGCCAGTGGTCGGGCTCCAACAGCGGCCCGCTCCGGGACGGCGCGTGCATTAAGGGCGACTCAGCGAGCAACCGGCCCTCTACGGCTTGCGGAATTCAAGGTCCGTCTACTCACCTCCCCCGCCGAGTAATGATGTAACTGACGGCCGACGCTTCCCCTAGCGCTGCGCCCTGAGCAGAAACGGCGACCGATGGACGGCAGGGTATTCGTCGGTGCCGGATAATGTGTCTTCAGTACACACTCGCGACACAGTCTCGCACGCATTCAACGTTACCCGAGACGTAAGACCCGCGGCCACAACTCTCGACGGTTCGACAACAAACACATGACATGAAAGAGCTGCAAATTTAATCTATGTTTACACATAGTGATGTCGTACTGCATAAGTCTCTAATTCCACTTCTCTACCCTCCCACTCACAGCCCTCTCGCTTCCAAAACTTCCTCTATGCTCTTCACGAACACGTCCACGAAGTTCTACACCTCCTAGTTATACGCAGGCGATAGAGAGCACGCAGTAGTTCCTCTTCTTGCCATCCATGCTCGCGCCGCGCGTGAAGCCCATGATCACCAATCCGTTCTGTAGCGCGCGCCTGCACCTGCATCGCGAACGTCTTCCCCTCGTGCGTCTTCGCCCTCGCCTCCTCGCCCTCGAAGTTGAACTCGATCCCCCACCACGCGCCGCCACCGCGCACGTCGAACATGAACGGCTTTGCGAGCGCGCCGTCGCCCTGCAGCCACGCGTGGAGCAGTACACCTATCTTCGTGCCCCAGCCTCTCCTCCATGAGCCCCCTTCTGCACCGCGAGCGAGGCGGCGCGCGCGAGCGGGTGTGCCTGGTACGTGTGGCCGTGCTCCCAGCCCGCGGCGCCGTTGATAGCGTCGACGATGCGCTTGTTAAGGAGCACGGCGTCGATCGAGGCGTACCCGCCGCCGAGGCCCTTCGCGACAGCCTGTAGGCCAGGTACCGCGCCGTCATCGAAGGTGTCTCATGCGTGCAAGGCACCTAGGTGTGAAGGACGAACGGGGGAGGGGGATATTCAGCATAGATAGGGGCGAAAGGGAGGGGGGAAGACATAAGCGGCGCTGACCTCGGGCTCCCCCCCACCTTCACGCGTCTCCGTGCCCCCGGCCAATGAAAGGACAGAACGGTTGCTCGTATTACTTAAGCAAAGGCGAGAGAGCCTCAATCCAAGGGGTGCCCGAAAGGGAAAAGCGGCTCTTAACCAATCGAATCGTTCCATCATTGATGGTTGCCCGAAATGACTAAGCAAATATTATGTAATTCACGCTTCTTCCATTGTAAATCCGATTCTACTAGTAGAATCGGAATCGCCAGGATCGCGGACCGCATTCGTTCCGAGGGTTGCCTCGTTCCAATGCCTCGCGGTGGGACATGGCACCACAACGGCCCATAGATGACTTGGATATGCTTGGGTAGTGCGTCGTGCCCCGGAAGCCATGACGCGGACGAGTCAACGGCAAAACATTTAGTTGGTATGCGATAGCTGGTCTGTCGAAGTTGCGTTATCGCATGTCACTGAGCTAGCAGCTGACTCAATATATCCAGACATTATAAGGCCACAAGAAGGACCTATGTGGCCGCTAGCTCCCTGTATCCTCTAGGGTATCCTCGATCGACTTGTCTGGAACGTCATGCACGCCGCTCTGAGGCCGTCCTTCCTCCATTACAAACCATATGCACCAGTCACCTTTCCGATGGACTTCAGACCCTTCATATCCACCTTGGGACAAGCAGGGACACGTCAGCGGCATTATTCGGAGCCAACCCCGCGGTGGAGTTTTCCAACGTCTTCTCATCCCTCCTGCAGCTCAGGCGCCTCAAGAAGCTCACAATCCACGCCTTTTACAGGGTCCTCTCCGTCTCCGACCCCGATCTCGCGATCGTTCAGATGATCCGTGCCTGGCCACACCTCACAACCCTTATGCTCACATACGTATACCACCCCTATAACCCAAACGAGCCCACCCGTCGGTATCCCCTGCTCGCGCCACACCCTTCCATTTCCCCCATGACTGCGTTCGCTACGAGCTGCCATCACCTCCAACTCCTCTGCATGGACATCGCATCGATCACCAAAGCAGAGGCTGCACAGCTGGAGGGAGACGTTGCGCGCAGAGCGCTCGGCCCTCAGCAGATGCTGACCGCCTTCGTCCCATCGCCTGCTGGCGGCTCTCTGGGGAGGACCCGAAGCGCCTTGCGCACGCTGTTGCTGGGGCCTTCCCTAACGTTTCTGGGAGGGACGCGGTGGGGGCGGTGCGCGACCTATGCAAGGAATTAGGTATCGATGTTACCTCGACTTGGTCGAACGGTGGGCGGAGCTTTGAGAAGTACATCTTGGCCTTGGATGAGGTTCGGATGGGGCAGGACCGGGATTAGTCTGTTCATAAGGACTGTGGTTGTCTTGGGAGAGCGTTTAAGTAGGAGTTGAAGATGTAAAGTAACGATCACGAGTCAAAGCCTAGCCTCTAGCCTCTTGAATGTAGTACTGCTCAATAACGCATCAAAGCGCTTACAGTACGACACATAGTCTATAGAGATTACATCGTTCATACATATGAAAGTAGATGTTCAAAATGGTACACACTCGTTATCAGCCGCGCCAGGGTCAGACAGGGCGTCTAGCTCCACCAATAGCTGGTACACGGGACTTTCCGGGTGCTGGATGACATGCCACGGTCCGACGTTTGCCATCTCTCGTATGTCGTCTACCATCTTCAACGGGGCGAGGCCCTCAACATTTGGGAATGTCACCTTGAGGGAGCATGCTAGTCGCCCAAGGTCCCACCCGTCGACCTGCGCCCAACCTCCTGCGCAGGGCGCGATGAATCCGCGGAGCGCCATTTGCCGACGCCCGGACCGCGCTTCCTGCTTCGCGATCTTCGCGACCTCTTGTAGGTCGTCAGAACCCACATCTGCTGCATCGCAGAAGAGCAGCTCAAGCTCTGGACATCTTGCGGCAAATGAAACTAGAGAGGGGAGGCGTGGGGCGGATGCGGCAACGACTGAAGTAGGGAGTACGTCCTCGTGGTAGCGATAAGTGAGGCTGAGGGCAGCGAGGTGCGGCCAGGCGCGTGCCATGTCGTCCAGGTCGGCATCGGTGATGGCAAGGATGCGTTCGGTAGTGCTGATAGTGAGCGTGCGGAGAGAGGAGAGGGAGAGCAATGCGTAGAATGTCGGTTCAAAAGATATAACCTGGGAACCACGGGATGCTTGTTCGTGGTAGAGGCCAATGTGGACTGTTTGCAGCGTGGTGGCAAAGTTCGGGTGACACAGTGTAAGGATGCAGGGTCTGATATCGGTGGTAGGTACGGCTACGGACTGTTTCGCAACGAGTAGTATGGAGTGAAGAGAGTGCGACCGGCAAGAAGAGAGTATTTTTTGTGAAGTTGAAAGATCGCCATGCAAGTATACGTCTTCGAGTGCCGGAAAAAGGCTGTAGGGAGGGAGGAAATCCGGGGCACGAGAAGAGTTTTGGAATGTAGTCATATCAGTGCATTGATTGTTGGGAACGACGGGCATTTGTATCATCGTCAGGTTAGGAAGCTGTCCAAGTGGGCGCAGGGCGTCGATAGGGAGTGGAGTGTGAGCGATCAAGGTCTGAAGCTCACTGCACTTGAAAAGAGGGAGGAGGGAGGGCGTCTCGTATTGCGCTTGTAACAGAACATTGGTGATGTGGGGGCATGCATCCGCGATGATCTTTATATCTCCAGATACTCCGAGCATACGTGTGCTGCTCACGTAGCGCGGGTCGAACGCAAAGCCGCCACGTGGTCGGAAGAGGGGATGCCATAGGGCGATGGTGGTGATAGCGGGAGACACGAGCATATGGAGAAGCTTGGTAGCGCTAGCCGCGACCTCGGGGTTCGTGCCAAGTCCCATTGGGCTGTCCAGCAAGCTCCGCTGCCAGGCGAGGAAGCGTAAGTTGGGAAAGAGAGGCCGTCTTCCATTGTGTTCGTACAGGGCGTTGATTACTGACGGATGGATGCGGTAGTGGGCCCTCCAGCCCCAATAGCCGTGGTAGCCAATCTCGCGCACTTTCCTAGAGTAATAGTAGAACGTGGTCCAATCTTTATCTGAGACCCGTCCTTCCCAAAGCTATGGAAGTGAAAGGATTAGAAGGGGGTGCTGTGAAGGGAGGGGTAGATAATCACGTATTGGTCGAGCTTTGGCCTAAATCTACCGGACTTGTAGGTTCCTGCGATCACTTTGATGGAGGGCAGTAGTCCGAGGACCGTATAGAGACCACCGGCAGGCGCAGCCCAAAGCTGGTCCAACGCGGGGTCAGAGAACATCTTGCAGGTGCGGGCAAGACTGTAGAGTGTCTTTCGTCTTGCGGTAGTCTCTGGGTCTTCGTAGCTCTCATTTTCATCGTTTTCGGCTACATAACTTGCTTGGACTTTGCGATTGATGCCCGGCGCCCAATACTCGTGAGGTCGTGCGGAGGAAATGGTCGGTGGATTTTGGACGAGGGATAGCTGCCTGAAGATCTCTACCAGAATGTCTTCAATTTCAAATGCGTTATGCATGAATGGTAGCTAATCAGCGAGGCTTGAGCTTGGAGCGGCAGTGTGCGCTAGTGACGGGGAGGAAGGAACGCCTAAGTAGCGAGGGGAGGCAACTATTGTTACTTGCTTGACGCATTCAAAAACATTTTATTGATGAGGTCTAAGCGAATAGACGCCCGATCGAGGATGCATGGCATGCGCGCCGCGGCGTGCGCAGCCAACCCCCTGACTTTGCCCTTTTCCCGACGACGATTCTATACACTCTGCTCCCTGCACAGACGTGCGCTGCCAACTGAATATGTCATGCAATGGATCAGAATGTCGTGCAATGCTAGGTCGTTCCTAATCGTGTAAAGTTCACCTGATGTCCAGCCCCAGACCCAGCGCGGTGACGAACGTCTACAGCCCGAGCTTTGCACCTTCCACATCAAATGCAATATGGCTGGATGAAACGGACCGTAATAGAAATGGAAGGAAGGAAAATGCAGTGGCCGCTGGGGGGTAGTTCTTGAGAGCTGAGGCCTGAGTTCTTGCAGGTGCGTATTGAGTTCTGCGCAATGTTATAGTGATCTAACGATCCAGGTGTGACCGTAGGCGGCCACAAGCACCCTATTCATCAGCCGCGTGGGACCGCGCCAAGCCTCTGAAGGGAACTTATCACATGAGTGAGCGTCATCTGGTGCTGGCACACGTGTAGGAGCGCGAAGAATCCAATGAGTTCAGTACCACCGTTCCTCTTACGTATCTCTGCGGCAAGCTCACTAGTCGTCTCTACCGATCACGTCTGTCTATGTGTCCTGCTATATGATTGCAAGCATTAGGTGTCCAATTGCTCACCAAGATCTCACGAAGCGTGGCCGTCGGTGTTGCGAAGATGTGGGCCAAACCGTTTGGACAAAGCCAGGTTTCAATCAGGAGCTCCGGGTCCTAACCCCTCGCTGACGGCCAGAGCGCGACACAATATCTAGCTGCGACTCACACACAGCTCGTTCCTCAGTTTGTTGACTGAGGTTTGTTCTAGAGTGGGCTCTACTAGGAGTCATGGGCATATTGTCGGAGTAGTTCAGTATGCAACCCCCAGTTACTGAGACTTGTCTTGTATGTAACTAGTCGATGCTATATGGCGCTTTACTAGCCCACTCTGTGTTATTATGCTGTCCTACTAAGTCTGCATGACGAATCATATCAAGCCCGTTCGACAGCTGAAATTTTCTTTGTCCCACCTCCGACGCAGGTGCTGGCAACATGCTCTGAAACAAACAGTTCGTCCTGGACAGCATCACGGAGGCTCTGATTTCTACTCATTGTTGCCATAGCATATCGGGCGAAAGACATCCAGAGTGAACTCTGCCCGAGCGCAGTTGCCTGAAAATGACTCCTATCCATCACCGGGCCTCGTCGTGCGCAGTGTAAGACATCAACCATAGCGATGTATAAGTGGTGGCCGTCGCGTGCGGAAAAGAGTCACTAACCATGCATCCCGCTCTCTCAGTCCACCACGTACTCGTTGAGATTCTCAGCCATCTTTCTCCCATCTCATTCCAGCCAAACCCCCAAATCCTTCCGGTATCGAATACTTCACCTCTAAGCAGGTTTCCGAAGAGTATTAGACCATTCGTCGTTCAATCTGAAGATTGCTACGAAACGCAATGCACGTTGAAGAGTCTCGCGCTCACTTGCAAGACCATATCTGGGCCCGCGCTTGACCTCCTGTGGGAGGCACCGCCTCGAGGCATACACTCTCTCCTTGAGCTTTTCGCTCGCATTATAGAGAAGCAACCTGGTCACCGGAAGGAGTATACTGTGGCATTCAAGGCCGTTTGCCATCCCGTAAGCTCGACTGTACCTCTTCGTCATCGAATAGTTTCCTGATATCATGCCTCTCCCCTTAGTACCTCTCTCAAAGTGCATCAAGAGAGGCATGGCTCTCATTCCGCCGGTACTCCACTCGCGTCAAACATATCTTCATCTCACTCACGGCGTGGGGTGAGCGAATCGACCCCGCTTGGTTTGATGTGCTTTACACGGAGAACGAGAGCCAGCCCCTATTTCCGAACATGCACTCACTGGCATAGCATAGAATGGTTGAAGTATCCGTACGGATGGTCGATGAGCACCAGGCCAGCGTAAAGAACCTCCTCCACGCCCTCAGTGGGCCTTCGCTTTCATCTTTCGCCTTGTGTGGCTGGGGTGGGGGCCCCTCTTCTAGTTCTTCATTATGCAAGGAAATATACCAACATGATATCGAGGCCGTCCTTTCGAAGTCGTGCAACATAAAGCATATTGTTGTACAGGTGTACCTGAGCCCCCGGGCTCTTCATCGACTCATGGAAACTACCGGGCTTTCATCCATCTCATTTATACGGCTACCTAACGCAAATGCGTTCCACCGCCTCGGGAGCCTATCCGGTCTACAACGGCTCTCTATGCCCCTGGAGAAGCACGAATATCTTGCTCCCCCGCGACCTCGCCTTTTTCCTACACTGAAGTATGTAGAGTTCACTCAGTGCCATCTACGCCAACTCAGAGAAGCCCTACCTTCAATCAAGTCCACTGCCCTCGCAGCCTTCTCCGCAACACTGCACGCAGACGTAGAACCACTGAAAGCGGACGCCCTCTTCGTCGTGGTTTCCTCCCTCCCTCCCTGCAGCCCCATTGCGCACCTGAATATTTCCATCCACTTTGCCGACAATAGGCGGGATCTCGACACTTTGGAGCACCTTCCGCTGGACTTCACACCCACAGCCGAAGCTCTCGCAGGGTTTCGCTCCCTGAACGTCCTTCGGATACATATCAAATCGCGCGTGCTTTCCGTCACGGATAACGCCCTCTTGCGACTTGCATCGGCCCACCCCTCCCTCTCCATCCTCTCTCTCACATACCAAATCTTCTCCATTCAAGGAGAACGCCCAACCATATGCGGGCCAATCGAGCTTGCGCGTCAGTGCACACGGCTCACGCTCTTGGAGTGCGACGTCGAGGCCGCCTCCGAGATAAAAATACGTGCTGTGGAGGAGCTCGCGGAGGGCGACGCGGGTACCCGAGACCAGGTGCAGGGCTCGCCCAGAGTAGGACTGGAGAGGGTTCTGGAGCGGTTTTCCCTAATGTGGGATGCAGCAGGTTTGCAGCTTCGCGAAGCGGAGATGCTCAGACTTGTGGGCGCGTTGAAGAAGATGTTTCCCCGCCTTCGAGGGTGGGAGGAGATATATGGGGAAAGCGCTGACTCAATTGTTCTGTGCAGGATGCTGGACGAGTAAATCCTAGACGCGATGTAGAACGTACGTACTTGGATGAAGTATTAGAATACGAGATGTAGCTGGCTTGTGGATCTACTCTGACTCTGCGCAGATATGGTCGTCACCGTTAACATGTCATAGGCAGTTGATGTAGATACCTGGGCCAGAGTCAGTACTCGTAGAAGGATTAGTTGTGGCTCAGACTCGCGACTTGACCAAAAACGAGGTCGCCCGCGCGCGGTCGTAACACGGTCACGTGACGAATATCCGCGGAGCAACCTCTTACGCGCGATCCGCAAAAACGATGCCCGGAGCGCGATTTGAACGCACGACCTGCAGAACTTCAGTCTGTCGCTCTCCCAGCTGAGCTATCCAGGCTTGAAGGGTGGGAGGGACATGCACCAGGCCGTTCCGGAGGGATGTATCCAGGCCGCCAACGGGGTCTCACTTGCCACCTTCTCCATTCGTCGAAAGCGTGTTCCGGAGAGCGACCACAATGACACCAGCACACCGTACGGGGACCAAAGCGTGAGCAGAGGACTCATAATTGGCCGGAAAGCGAGACCTGGCCACCCATAGACCGGCCACAGGGTACCTCGATAACGTAAGTCCCCGCGCGGTTACGGCACCACGCGAAGCGTATAAATGGTGGCCGTCCTCTGCTCCACATCGACTTCGCATTCGCGCACCACCAACGGCCGCCGTCCTCTACTCCGCCGCGCTCTCGCTTGCACGCCCATTCATACGGAAAGCGCAATGCCGACGCACTGCAAGGCCACGCCGTCGCCCACGAACACGTGCACCGTGCCGCGCCGCGCCGGGATGGCGCACTGCGAGCGCCACTCGGCGTTGTATCGGGAGCTTGTAGAGGAGTACAGGGCGGCGGCGGACGTCGCGCAGAGGATCGAGAGGACCATCCAGTGCTACCATGCAACGGACCTCGCGCAGGTGCACCTGTCTGACCTGCTCAGAATCCCAATCCACATCATGGCCGACTACATGGAGAACCTCGAGCGCGAGATTCGGTGTAGGCGAGAGCACAATACGTGCTTCGAGGGTGGAAGTGAGTACCGGGTAGAGCTTAGGCTGAATATATCGCTACTTACTGCGCGATGCGGAAATTGTATAGGATCAGAGCGCCACTTGTCGCGACTGCATTCATTAGAGATCACCCTGAAAAACACAAAGACGGTGCATCAGAAATTCAAAGAACGCCACGACGAGCTGTGTACGATGGAGAAAAACCGACTTTCTGTGGCAACCCAGACCTCGGAATGGGGCGGCGGCGATGTCAAACGCCTTGATATCCGCGTCCTGGATCCGGAGTCGGCGGAAGGCGGTATGCGACGATGTAGAGTCAGGCGCGTAGCCTCGCGAGCAATGTGCATGTAGGATATCGAGTTTTGAAGAAGTTTTTGCGCGTTGACCGCGCGTTCCTTTTTTATGCTGATATGTGGTAGTGATAGATTCACCGCAGGACGCGTCGCGTCGAAATTCAGTCGCGTGCAAGTCCCGTGACCGTGTCGCGTCTGGGCGTCTGGGTCATGAGCGATCATTGACGCCCAAACTCGCTCTCTTTTTCTCCGCCTGCCACCGCCGCTTGCGCGATGTCACTCTTGCACTCTCAGTACACCGTATCGCCGCAGCGCCTTGCGACCGCCAAGAAGTCAGGCGCTCAGACACGCTGTCAATACCCTGCGCCGGTGTTGAAAAAGTACACTTTCCGCGCAAGGCATGGGGACGCGTGCCGCGCAGGGGCGCACAAGACCGCCGAAGAGGGAGTGTATAGGTCCGCGCGCACATCTATATTCTTTTCTGTGGACTTGGAGTAGGTGTATGAGGTCGAAGGTAGGAGGTCAAAGAACTTGACTCGGCGTGATGATGTGCGTTGCGATGATGTCCAAACGCGACTCGCGCTGTCGCAGGGAGTATAATGGCTCGCTGTATGGAGAAGGTGAGCAGATCGTTGACCTAAAGGTCGGTATCTGCACGCTTACGCGTTGTGTGCTAGGAGCAGTCCACAAGAAGCTCGCGTCGCTGCGACTAAGGCGCAAGGAGGAGAACGCGCTCCTGCAGAGATTGCACGCGCAGCAGCAGGGCCGCATCCCTGTGTTCGCCCGCGCGGGTGTATTGACCGAGGATGCAGATACAGTCGTCACTAGGACGTAGGAACCCTAGAAGAACCAGGCTCAGGCGTGGAAGCAACAGTTACGCAGATGCCGGAGAAGGGGAATGTCGCTGGAGGACCTGGATGTGACACGTAGAGCTCACACCCAAGGAGAATGTGAGGGGTGTGTGACCTCGATGAGACTAAGGTTAGTATGTATGTCCTCACTTCAATTGTTCTGTATGCTCACAGCCTCTGAGTAAATCTGCTTCGGGTTGGTCATGCGACCCATGGGTGCGTGCTGCGTTGATGTTCCTGTGGCTGCGCGTGCTGCTGTCGAATGAAAACGGTCGGCGTGTGCTGCAGCTGGGGTTCTTCCTGTACGCATAGGTTCCGCAGGCTGTGGTATAGTATTATGTGCTGCGGTAGACGATGTAGACGATGTGGCAGATGACGTATTGTATGTGGTCCTATCGCAAACCTTATCCGGCCGAGGAGAGCAGTCGCCCTACTTGCAAGCCCAGTCTCCCACTTCCCCTTCTCTTTCTCCATCCACTGCCCCCTATGAACTCGCCCAAGACCCCGCGGCCGCGGTGTAACGCCCTTCTACCTGGAGGCGATGCCCGGTGCCGCACCATCCTCCCTCACAGCGCCCTCTGCTGCACCTACCACTCCGACGCCTACGACGCGTCCTACGAAGCTTACAAGGCCGCCGCAGGGGACACGAAGCGCCTTCGGAGATTTGCGAAGCTCAAGCGGAGCGGGGTACAGCAACTATCTCTCGAGGAGCTCCCGGCGCGCACTGGAGGCGTGCGCGCGTACATCGCTGCCGCCAACAGGGAGCTCGAGTTACGACGGCGGCACGACCAGCTTTTCATCGGACCACGTGAGTAGATCTATCCCTTCCACTAGGATATTAGGCTTGTAATGACACATCGGCGCGCGCATATAGCCGATGAGGGACACCAAATGCATCTCAACAGGCTCGAAGAGCAGGGGGCGCACGCACGCGAGCTCTTGCACGCTATCGAAAAGCGCCGGCAGTACCTCGAACAACAGGCACGCCGCGCACCGTCTAGGACGCGCCTATCACGTCCGGTACGTGCGCTGCGGCAGTCGAAGCTCTCGCGCCCGTCATCCCCGGTCCCGAAGAAGGCGCGTCGGCGGAAGCCAAAGGCGGAGGAAGAGCGGAGGGCGCGCGCGCGCGCCGAGGCAAGGAAAATGCGGGAAGCAGAGCATGAGAGGCAACACTCGGTCGTCCTTGAGGCAGAGCAAAGGATGGCGCACGAGGGATTGATGGAGTTTGTGAGATCGCGAGAGTTCGCGGTGAACGGTTCGTTGACGGATACTGTGAAGGGGGCCCCGGAAGAAGCATTCCTGCTGCCGGAGGATCAAGCCGAGGTGGCTGACATTGCCTGGACTGAAGATTCAGAGTTGGCGGAGCTTGAAGATGTGGAGGTGTGCGAAGAGGTGGAAATGGGCGACCAAGCTGAGCAAGAAGACGCGCCAATTCCCAACGAGCAGTTTTCGGGCTTCGGTAGGAATGACGGAGGTGCAAGCTCGGGTTTACTCTTCTGGGCGGAGCTGCTGAGACAGGAGCTAGAACGGAGACCGAATGGTGCGTCGTGAGATGCTCGCCTCCCTGTCTTCCTATATGTTGACGCTACTCCGTTTCCGTCTCCAGAGCGTCGGGCCGCAGTCGACGTCCTTGGGGAGGCACAGGAGATTCCCCCACAGTCTCCTTGGTTAGAGGACACCTGTCCCTCTCCCATTCTCGCCACGCCTACGTCCCCTGTCGATGACATCGTTCCATCTATCCAGGTCCTTGTCGATGTGACTTGCTCGGATGATGGATTGATGATCTGTCTAGACGCAGACACCCTGGACGCACGCACTGCATCGCCATGGCCAGCTCCGGAAGAAAACGACGTCTTCAACTTCCTTTCCAGTGCCGCACCGTTTGGACACGATTCCGAATGGGGGTCTATCCGGGAGCCACCGAGCCCGAACCTTCCTCGCGTCGCTCCTCCACTCTCTCCAGGGCTCCAGGCCTGCGTCCTAGATGAGAAGGAGGATGCAATCCCGTCCGTGGAAGAATGTTCGCTTGCTCGTATGCCACGCGCGCTCTTGCTTCTATCTGAAGGCGACGAGCTTATTGACATCCCTTGTGACTTCGCCGTCGCGGATAACGACCCTGCTGATGAACAGCTACGCCCTGCCTCGCCGTCGCTAGGTTGGGACGAATGCGAAGCTCGTACCTGTGAGGATGTCAAACCCTGTATTCCAGGCGCATTCTCCCCAGGATGTTTTACGCACTTCTATGAGGACACACGCAGCAACGCTTTCTCCAAAAACGTGGAAGCCCAGGGCATTTCTGCGCATGTCACCGAGGACGATGAGGGTCCTAGTGATTCGTCTGAGTCATTGGCTTCTCTGGTCGGTACATCGTTGTCGGTAAGCTTCCTCCTGTTAGATTATAGGAGATGGGTACTCAACGTACCCACGTTGCGCAGGTCATCGCGGCCGGGTTCATCGTCATGGCGTACAGGTCGCCGGGGGCGTGGCATTTGTTGGTTCGCGTGGCTCGGAAAGTGGTTCACCGGGCTCCGCTGCGTGGTGGATTGTTGGGTTGAGGTGGCGTGACAGTGGATGCTGTCAATGTTCCGTTCGCACTGTCAGATACTGCGCTGGTCGCTTGTGGGCTAGAATTGCCATGCCAAGAAAGGCATGCTGAAAAGGGTAGACTGGACGAATCATAGGGGTTAGGGTTGACTTGGGAGGCACTCGTGGGAATACGTTGATGCAATCAAGTTCACATACCAGATTGGGGGCCTCCTGTCTCGCCTCTCAACGCGTGTCGGCCAAATCTCGTCACTTAGATATTCTCCAAGTCCTAATCTCCGTCGAGTCGAGTCCATGTGTAACCCAAAATATTTATGTTGCTTCTAGAGCATCTAATCCCCCACACGCTCCTTCTGTGAACAGAAAGTGAACGTCCTTGCTACAGTACGTTGTTGGCATGTTTCCAATCATCATGAAGCACATTAGCGGAGTCTCTGATCTATCATCTTTCTAGATGTATTTGAGCGCACAACACCCGGCTTTTTCCCTACGCTAGGCCTTGCCGATGTCCACAAGTCTGCCACAACCCTTCACAGGGTTTGATAGTAACCCTCGGCAAGTAAGATGTCCATCGTACGTCCGCTGTTCATATATCAAATGCAACCACCGCCCAGCGGCCTCTGGACCATTACGAACCTACTGCTCTGCGCCTAAGCTATAGCTACTGAGGTCACAATGGTTGCAGTGGATCAGTTTCCATGCGCGGCGCGGGCGTAGCAGAAGACGCCTTTGGTCCTAGGGCGGGCCACAAGCCACCTTCTCTGCCGTTCTTTCGGCGATGGGAGCGCACTACGGAGAGCATGGGAGCTCCAGACCTAGGATGCCAGGAACATGAGTCATCGCATATGGTCCGTTGTCTCCCTTCTGACACCATGGCTGCCCGGGTTCCCAAATCAACGTTCTTCCACTTCCGCACTGCCCACTTTTCGCCGACTTCTTTGGTAGACGAGCATAGGGATATATGTCACGAACTCCACTTTGGATTTCTCCCAAGCCACCGCCAGAAAAGTTGCACGAGAATGTCATGTTGGGGATGCTGTGTCACGTCGTATGTCTGTCACTTGTGTCTACCCCATATCTTCCGATTGCATCCTTCCCTAATAAACAATACGCAAAATCCCCACACCCGCATCGTTCAACCGTATCATGAAACCTTCTTCACTTCCTTCGCTAGCAGTTTAGGCTTAAGTTAGCATCCCACGACAACAATAGCACACAGTTTGTTGAATAACAAGCAAGGTCTCATTTGATCCTTTTCATTACCGTTGGCTAGGTCCCCAACCCAGTGAGCTAAAGCTGTACCATCATCCAGCATCCAGCGTCTTCCTCAGGGGTGTCTACACGCTCTGTGCGGTATGAATAGTCTCTGATGCACACCTCATGGGTTCCATTATGTCCATTCACTGCTACATCACACGATCACCCCTGCCCTTGCTGTGCATACGCGACTCTTATGATCACAGAACACTATCTTACAGGCCAGTTTATGAGCTCAACATACATCCAGTTGGGTTAGCGGCATGGAGGGTAAGTTCAATGGAAGGCAGAGGGACACGGGCTAGACGCGGCAGCTAAATCGGATGAGTAGGAGGGGTCGGAAACGGTGGGGACACGTTTGGTATAGGAGCCTTCCTATGGGCCATTCCCGTACTATAAACCCCGTGAAACGTTTCTTTTCTTCGCGGGAAGTCAGGGGTAGTGTCGCTACCTTTCACTGCTGCAGTATATATAGCGGCATAGATATTGATAATACATTTCTACGAACGTCAAGTTCAGTTAAAGGCATAAGGCTAGGTGTCCAGACGTAGCAGTAGCAGAAGCAACGCACTTCATCTACGACGAACCGAACCGTACCTACAGCCTCTCCCGTTCCCACAGTAATTCACACTATGCACTGGGCTTGACGTGCTTGGCGCGGGACGTGAAATATGGTCGTACGCCTCTTGGAGAGCCTGATAACAGCAGGTCAGCGGGATATTATTTTCTTCAGAAGTGATAAAGTTAACGCCACAGCTTCCACGGCCGTAGTCATGATCACGCGGGTCCCACGTTTGGTAAGTACAATGTCGCGTACTGAAGGTAAGCTTTGCCACCTTTCTCCGAGGAGAGGGTTGTGGCGCTCCCGGACGTCGGCGTGTGGCCAAGAACGATTTGTATGGGTCAAGCAAGTCCACATTGCCGTCAGCTCGAGTGAAAAATGCGCCCGCCTCTGCTAGCTGCTGACACGCTCCTTCCCAGTCTCGGTTTGAGCGTCTCAGAGTGTTACAGGTGTCTCTCGAGTGTGTTGTCACCTGCCTCTAATGCAGCGTAGGGGTTATACTTGGTGTAAGCGGCCACTACTAAACAAGACCAACAGAGCTGCGGGCCTTAGTGAGGATGATTATTTACGCTCTGACATTTTTGGAGATGAGAACGGACATGTCCCGTGGTTGAGGGGCGTGGGTACCGGGGACTTGCAATATCTTGGCCTCTACACCATCAACTCTGCGAGGAGAGACACTGCGGGACATTTCGCCGCGTACGTGGATGGACAAGGAGTCTAAGAGGACACTCCGGTCAAAGGACGAGGACCTGTGCGGAGCCTTCATTGCATACGGGTCGTTAGTTAGGCGATGTGTGATCCACATCGATTGGGGTGGGCCTCATCGTCAAGGACGAGATGTCACACCAACTCTAGGGTATAGGAATGAGAGGAGGTAGAGGAGGGTGGCAGTGAAAACATACCTCCATCGCCCCGTGTGCCTCATATGCCGATAATGTCTACGAGGTCATCATGCGAGAGTAGAGGGGGAGGCTCCCCCAGCATTAGATGCCCGCGCCTAGTGTGAAGGTCGCTTGATCTAAGAGCGCCTTACAGACGATGAAAACGTGGGCGTCTAGTGCCCACCTCGAATTATAGTTTGCGCTGGTACCCCTGTTCCATATCGCCGCTGATAACGTGGAAGAATTTGTCACTCAACAATGTCTACCATAGAGTGGGGTATTGAACCGTACCTATTACCGGCAACTTCCGAGCGGAATGCGCCACGGATTCGGATGAGAAAGGTGAGTGGATCCTCTTTTGTAGGTCTCTATCGTAAAGCTCCAAATGCAATGTGGCTGTAGAAAGGCCCTCTTCCGCAAAGAAAGTCGTTTATAGTAAAGACCGATCACATGCCAGCATGACATCCTCATCTCCAGGCAGTTGCGACCATCATGGGGTTAGGTGTCTCTCCCACGGTTTAGAGCCTGGCGTTACGACTGGTTCTTGAGAAAATGCCGCGACGTTGGTTTGACCGCAGCGGATCAGCTCGGTTTGAGGGGTAGTGGTGTGCTCAGAGCGTAGTTGACACTTGGATATAATGTGGTAGCAGAGTCCACACGTCCAAGTTGAGGAAAGAGCGACAATCAACTGTCAAGGGGAACTGCTATAACAAAAGGATAGGAACTATATGGCCTTCTCAATCTCCTGTAAACCCGTGCGACGGCAGTGCATCCCAATGTGGGAATACTCACTATACAAGTGGTGGAAGAGCCACACCAGCGACGACGTGACATGGAATCGCTACCATTCCCGCCGCGGAGACCGTCGTCGAGGTCAATGAGGTATGCAGTTATGACAGCACCGTCCATAGGGTGGGCTTGTAGTCACTGTAATACTAATCGGAAGTGTCAAATGTCAAATGGATCAAACCGCGCGGTTGCTCAGCGATGGCAAGTTCTCACCGCATCCTCCCGAGGTATCTCAAGCGCCGATTCGAGCCGGTCCACATGGTCGTCTAGGAGGCAGATGCTCTCAGAAGAGTCCGCGTTCTTCGTGTCTTCCACGAGAATCGGGCCGAGACACTCGTTTTGTGACAACGTCAGATACATGAATCACGTCTTTGCCGCTCAATAACCCCCCTTTCAGATGATCAGGTGAGTTCAATGCCGGTCACAGAACTTACGGCACGCTAAACTCTATTACGTATTAGAAGAAGTAACGAAGACAGGTCTGGTGGGTACAGTTCAAAATTTTGTGCCGCCATGATCCGATTACGACATCTCAGCGCCTCCTCAGGCCTCAGGAACGGAGTTCTGCCGACAATTGGACTTCCTTGTGGAGATCTCCAAGCGGAACGCAACTCTTCTGATACATTCTATAACGCCTGCCACATCAACTGCTCCTTTTAAAACACAATCACAGCGCCTGTGTGTGCCGTAAGAAGGTGTTTATTTATAGAGTGTGGAAGCAGGAGATAGGTATGCTTACCATGCCCTTGTTATGTTCACACTAAAGTGATCTCCGAGGGGAACAGCCCACGAGACTATTCTAAGTATCCTGTGTTGTATTCAGCTCTTCTCCTCAGCGCAATCTAATATACACACTTATAAGGAGCTCACATCCAAGGTATGTAGTACCTCACCCCGCTGCTTTGGCGGCTGACATCACAGACCGAGGGGATGGAGCGGTGGAGCGACGGAGGCTCAGAGCTCATTCGGATATAATCATAATCGCCATCCGGCAATTGCGGGAATGGAGATGAGCGCGGAGCAGCCGCTACAATACGTGGGGGGCACTGACGGCGCTCTGAGGGAAGCCGTCGTGAGTCTTTCAGGACAACTGTAGAGTAAGTTTCAACCGCCGTGAAAATTGGAAGTTCTAACCGCCGACAATCTACTTTTTCTACCGCCCACGAGAAAGATAACATTTCAGAAGGCTCTCTCCTCTCCGTGTTCATGTTCGGCAAGTAGATCGCACCTCGAGTACTCAGGGTTTGGAGTTCCTGCACATCATTCCCACTGTCACCGCTCTTCCTCGATTTCTCCGCCACCTCTTCGATGGAAACTTGCTGTCCCTCCCGCAGGTCTGGAATCCCGCGTTCTCCTCGTGCCCTGCGTTGCTTTTTATCTCGCAAGAGCTATTCTTTCGCACGTCTCCATTCCGAGCCTGTATAGCGATATTTTCTGAACAGCGGAGTGATAAGTGAGAGCAATCTGGTGTGGGACCGTCCTTCCATTGTTATGGTAAGCAGGAACGTTCTACCATTGAAGCCGAGATAATGCTTCCTGTCAATGATATGGGTAGCATCCCAGCTTGGAGCGGGCCTAGCCTGGCTCATATCACAATGATGCCCGTAGCGGGGTGAGTGGCGTCCTACTGCTTCAACTCTATTCAGATAGCGGATGCGTGACAGTAACAAGGAGTGCACGCGAAAACCTTCCAGAATGCTTTCGTATATACTTGGCAAGTCGAGTTCGCTATGCGCAACGACTCAAGACCCATATAGGGATGTCAAACTTTGTGTTTCAGCATGAAAGGGAGCAGAGCATCATAACGTAATAGCCTAAACCACACAGCTTTCACTGGCATGCGAGATCTCTCCATCTCCGGATTTCCGGGTAAGCGTGTTCCGCACGGCGTGGCACTATATCCAGAGCATGTGGAGTGGATCCAACCCGTGTCCTCAGGCTGACACGTAGGATCTCGCAACTGGCAAAGGGGTGCGATGTTACCTATCTTCAGCCCGCTACTACAATTACATTCGGAATGAATGGATTGGAAAGAGGCTGGACAATGCTTTCCAAGCCGGAATCAGGAGGAAATAATTGGCACAAGTCGTCACAAGTCACATCCGTAATCCCAATATTTTGCTAATGCGATTGTTGAACCGCCCTGAACGGTCACATTATAGTTTAGTCACAAACAGCACCATCACCCCAAAATCTTCTCTGCATCCGGAAAGATGATTTTTCTTCTTCCGGCACACTATTCGGGTCCTACATTACACCGCCTCGGCATGGGGAAAGTCCAGCCAGTATATCCACGAGCCCCGCGTAAGCAACCGCTCATTATTCTCCCGCCTTAACTTGCCTCCGCGATACCCCCTCGCTCACCGAAAGAGCTTCCCCTTGTGTTCCCGCAACTTTGATAGAAATACACCGTATGTCTGAGTACAGCCACTCTTGTTCCCCGACCAGAACTCCTCAGTGTTCTAATCCCAGTCATTGCATAGGACTTGGAATGGAGCATTCGGTGAGCCTCAATATGTTCACCTTCTACGACGATATTATCACTTTGGGGATACGGGGTTAGTAGTTGCACGCACAGTGGGTGGTCTTCGAACATGTCTCGTGCTCAGCTGTGAGTATTGCTCCTTCTTTACAATTTCTTCATCTCCTGCCTTACTCACCGTCGGTGTAGCAGCCAAAACATCATACTCGTGTTTGTGAGTATTCAAAGTCTTGCGCGACTGGGGACTTTAAGGGTGGTGCTGGTGGAGCCCGATGCGCTCTGGATGGTAGTGGTTTAAGGTACTCTCTCCTAGATCGAACCGGGTAGAGAATATTGATCACTCCGTATCTCCTTAGGGGACTATTTCGACATTCGGTGTCCTCCCAGTCATGTGTCATGCACGCTCTAATGGTACGTTGTATTTACTGTGATTACCATAGATATACAGTCCTGGCAGTCTGAGAGTACCTGAGTGCTTCTCAATTTTCCCAGATGTGACATACGCCGTTCTAATGTATGCAAGACAGATTCTTGAATGGCTCGACGCCGATGTACCAGTCAAAAGGCGAAAGCAAGAGCAACTCTCCTTCCTCAGATGTAGTAATCTCACTTAAGGCGGGAGAGGGCATTCCTTTATATTGTTCGTTGATGTTCGGTGTGGATCACCCACCCGAAACAGAAGGACTAGGGCGCGGGTGGAAGCGCGCGGCAGCGCACTAGACGCTGTACACTAGGGACAACGCGAAGAGGGCATTCTACGTTTTGCAACCCCTTGCACATCTTGGTCACGCCTCTCTATATGTCAGCGATATCAGTGATAAAAAAGATTCTGAAGTTTTTGACCGGGAGGGCCTCTTCTTCGAAGGCACGCAAACGGTACGTTCATTTCGCAGCGGCGAGTGGGTTGTCCTCTCTGTAACCTACACCAACATCAACGACGTCATCCTCAGCCATCCGAAAGACTCTCTCAATCCCCCGTCGAACGGAGCCAGGTATGGTTAAGTCACCATAAAACACTATTAAATTACTTCTAACACTCCTTTCAGCCATGCTGCTGGGTGCCAGTCTGGCGCAGGGGGCGACGTAGCGTTGGCGAGTGGTGGAGGTGACCAAACTACCCAGAAGCAATACAGATAGCTGAAATAGTGTGAGTGTAAGCAGTCTGCCCAATTTTTTTGCTTTTCAACATGATGTCGTCCAGCACATTCGAGGTCTCTGAATCTTCTCGATTCCTCTCATCCCACCCGCAATGTACTACAGATATCTTCGCAATTTGAACCTTCATTGGCATGCAGTCCTATATCTACATCCATTTTGTCGGTTTTGCGCTCAAGCCCTCCTTTGAGGCCCTCCGAATATCAGTGATGGATCCTGAGGATCCCGGAAATCAAACCAGTAGTATATGGGTAAGCTCTCATAGACCTCCTTCCTTCGACTCCCTCCAATTTAGACATGCATCCCCGTATTTTGATACGAATAGTTTACATACAATCTTTCAAACACCTCTACGAGGTGTCCACATAGAAATTTTCACGACACAGATCCCTCCCAATGCTCATAGCGTGTACACATCTGTTACCCTGGCCATTACTTGCCCCTTCATAGTGCTCAACACTCGAGCGATGCATACGTGCCGCTCTCATTGTGGTGTAACTATCCTAGTACAGCTCCACGACATGCGCGTATGTACATAGAGCCATAGCGTCCATCTGAGCCTCCATGTTCTTCCGGTATATATGCAGACCCATAGACCACTTTTGTGGGCCATTCCCAGTCACGCAACCAACTAAACTTATTTCTCTCAGTCGTTGACAACAGTAGATAGTTACAGCGTACCGTAAAGGCCCTATCCTAGTCGCTCCTCTCCCCAAGATGTTGCAGCCACCCACTGAATACATACCGACTAACAGACAGCTCGTCGGGGAGTGTTGGACAGGATCTCCTGCACTTGAATGGGAGTCCGTTAGGTAACGGTAGGCGAGACGCTTGCTTTCGCCAAACAAGCACAATGTAGGATCGATGCGAGTCGTGGAGTATAAGTTTGCGAAGGTAAGTCGGTTCTGGGTAGAGCCAGTAGGCTTCAAGACGATGAGATAATCACTAGAGTCTGTTACTCACCTGAAGCTATCAGAATGGCTTGAAACCATATCGGAGCTCCGGGAGAGACAGAGACTACTTTTCACCTCCCACTCGAGGATTGCGAAGACTCTCCAGCGGTACAAGGTTCATGGAATGTTCTGGGGCGATATGTTGCTTCAGAGAATAAGGAGAGACCAACGGCATGCGCTTTCTCTACCCCCAAGACGGCAGAGTGCCATCCTAAGCGAATCATTGATCATTTGGCCGTATGAGCTACTCGAGGGAGGGAGGTTGAAGAGACAGCCATGACAATACATGACCGTAAGGGGGGGGGGGCGATATCATTACCAGTGGTGAATGCTAACACTTTCAAAGTGGACATTACCTCAAGTTGAAAGTGAATACAATAATGTGACCTCCTCCATCCCACTTGCAACTAGTCCCACAAGGGGCGAATATTGAACGAGATAAGCTATATAATGAGAGCCTGTTAATATATCGCTTGGGAGGAGGGGGGGTGCTCACTATTCAGTTTCGAGGGCTACGCCACTCTTGCGGGAGCGACGACTCCAAATGAACGAGATGCAGTACGGCGAGTGTACGTTGTCTAGGGCTTGTCAAAGGGGAAGCATGGGTACCGCGGGAGCTAGGTGTTTGGAAGAAAGACTGAAGAGAGACGGATTGAGAGCACCAGGATTTCCATAGCAGTAGCGGCACGTCAACCGCGGGCTGCGCGCGGGTGCACCCGCGAATATCCCCAGTGCTCCCGCCTTAGCGGAGGCCCGGAGAGGCAACTACTCCCCACAGAACCCGCTCTCACGTCTCGGATCTTTGGCGTCCCTGGTGACGGGCACGGCGAAGACGGACTCGCGGAGTTTTCTGAGCTGCAGACCTGTCTCCGCATCGATACGCACCTCCTTCGCTTAGTGCGCAGATTTTTTGTGGAGCTCATCAAAGCGTGCGTCAGGCCCAACCGGAGCGATTAAAGGGTCGTGGTCACCACCACCGAGGTATTGGCCCAGGCGGTGGAGACATGCGCTGGAAGGGGTAGCAGCGCTGGCGACACGACTCGATGAACCTCACCAGAGGATACAAAGGACCATTATAACCTCACTGACGAAACGTCTGAGCTCGCGCAGGGCGCATTGCGGTCATGGAGGTGATCACCATTGTCAACGCGCCCAGGGCGAAGGTATAGATGCTAAATGCGCCCCGCGCATTGTCTTTGGCGATCGAGCTCCCGCCAATGGAGAGTGTCGACAGTGTACGGCAAATATCCGTGTGTCGCCCCACTATGGATACCTTGCCTCCCGTGATAGCCATTCCTACCCATACCTGCGCAGATTTAAACTCGTACTCGCGGCAAGTATACGTGATCCGTGCTATGTTTCAGCGCCTGCAGTACTACGCCCTGATTCTCCCGTTACACAGACATGTTCCATGGCCCGAGGCTCGTCACGCCATGACGCTTGTTATGACTATAGTTCTCCGCAAACCTAAAATAAACACAGACAGCCGAGGCACCACACAAGAGTGGCATACGGTGAAGAAAGCCATTAGCTTTGATTATCTGAGTTCATCTGTGTGGATTGAAGCCACGAAATGAACTTACACGACGGCTTCGGGAGACACTGAACCAAATCTCAAGAGGATAAAAATAGACAAATGAATTCAGGCTAAGGAGTGTTGAAGAAAGATATGACGCTACGTACGATAACCAAACCACAATTCGATGCTGCGCTAGCGTTCTGTCAGTGGTGGCACCAAGGAAGTTAGCACGGACGTGGAAAGTCCGAAGCCACACTCTCTATTTACGGAGCGGTATTACGTACAGCGGCACGGAAGCCGCGGCTGCATGGGGCGTCCGGACTCGGAAATCGCTCTCTATCAAATAATTGGCCTTGTTTGTCGACCGGTATATATTCAACCTATATATAGCATAACTTGAACATTAGTCATGAAGAGCTTTCCCCAAGAATTCTCCATCCTCCTGCGAGCGAGATAATTCAACTTCAGTATGTCCTTGAGGGTCTTCTTCAGAGCTCGATACGGAGCATCGCTCTTACCTGGGGAGAAGTGACTTTTTGCTCTAACTTTGGTTCAGTTATGTGATAAAGAGGAGTGATGTCTCTTCAGAGTCATTGGCTAACCCCAGTGTCGTCTGCCACCACCGTAAGTAATGAAAGTCATCAATGTCAAAAAACACATATTCCCAGCCCACATCTCACCTCCCAACACTGTCTACGTTCCCCTGAACATTTAGCCTATGGTTTAGGTTTCCTGCGCGCCATCGGTTTTTCCGCCACATTCGGGAGTTACCTAATGCTATGACAGCGCATTCTGGATTGAAAGGACGAGCATATACATATCTGATATCAACATGGGCCATGTATGACCGCCACACACAGGGATAGGTCCTTTAGCTCACATGAATCTTATACGGAAGACTTCGGTTTGAACTTGCGATATTTGACAGTCCTAGTTGGACACAGGCGGGACTCAACGTCACATTCCCTGACTTACATGGCATCATGCCACAATGAGGCGCGTATGAGTATACCCGCCTTTCGGCCAGATATATTCAAAATTTCCGATGACCAGACAGTTTAAAATTTCCCCCTCTCCCCTATTTTTTCATTTTTTTACTCGAGCCTCACTCCTAATGTGTCGCCTAGTACCTCTCACTCTAGTAAGTCAAAATGAAATATGTGCCTCAGCGCCCTGTCCACAGTCCATGAAATCTCAGGAAGACTAATTATGTCGAACTTCCTCCTTAAACCACCCTATATAACTCCCAGACTTTATGGCACATTCGTAAATCCTCGGGTCACTAAACTCTCATCTACGAGTAGTGCGATTTACATCATGCTCTGATCGACCATTGATCATTGACCAAAGTCTACAATTAAAATGCACGCTAAGGTTTACACGTTCTCGGATTCTTCATCCACACGAAGTAGGTTTCTGGGTGAACCAAGGACGACGAAGGCATTCTGTATCCAGTATCTAGGGTCGCATAAACCTGAAACGGACTGGACCTGTGCAACTGTGCCCCCGTGACTTAGATGAGAGTTCTACGTGTCATTGACATTGTACACGCAGTGATCCCGAACGTATTCGAAGCTTCCAACCCTGGGGGACAGTGCTTGTATTAACTAAATACTATCTCACACTCGTGTTATATCACATCAGAGTGGTTTATCGACTCTGAAGAATATTCTTGATACCAGGATGTCCCTTGGCGATGCAGCTTCTTGGGGCATAGCTCCTGACAGAAGTTTCTTCCTTGTGTAGCGCACACCCAATACAACATCGTGAGCCCAATTGCATGTAACCAACATCCCTCCCCAGGCTTCGACTAGCTACTATCATACCCTACCTCTCCTGTCTTCACAAGTCACTACCTGGCGATCTCTATCTCACATGGATCTTCAGACAGCCTCAACACGAAAGCTTGGTGTAGAAAGGGGTAACAGTGGCCAGCCCGCTCTAAGCTCCCAGCACTCAGAGATAGCAGTAAGCACGTCTCCCGGGAACTCCTCTCACTCACTCCTACATAAACATTTACGCCTTGCAGAGAGGGGCGGTTCAGCGTCATCAAGCAATAGAGATGGGATCTCATCCCCGCGGTACATGGACAAGCTTCTACGAAGTAATTTCAAGGATTGCTTGAGCTAAATACATCTACTTACATGGGTGACGGGTGCAGACGAACGAACTCCCAGAGCTCCATGTTCCCACATTTGAAGTTAGTTGATGCAGATACACTTTCCTGCGTCTATGCTATACTCAAATCATCTTCAGGAGTATATTGAAAGGTTCTCTACAAAGATTGAGGTTCCTCGAAGGTCTTCCATGAATGAAAACCAGGAGCAATCATTGAAGGATGCGCGAGAAGTTGTAGAGAATTACAGCAGTGATAGAGTGGAGCAATGGAATAAGGAGATTGATGGATGGCTCATATTCGTGAGCGTTCTCTTTACCTATTTATCGATTAACTGAAACGGAGCGTTGCTACTAGGATGGTTTATTCTCTGCAACCCTAACCGCTTTCAACATACAGTCATATCCTCTTCTTCAATCAGCGTGTGCGGACCAAATCAATTTCATTACTCTGAAAACACCTGCTAAAATATCTTTCTCATATTCAGCTGCCATCAATTCATTTCGAGCCATACCTGATGGGGATGCGTCTTCGTTTCCTTCGTTGACGCGAGAGCATGCAGTTCGCCTGAACGCGCTATGGTTCTCGAGCCTCGTTTTCAGTTTAGCATCAGCCTCCATAGGAATCATAGTGAAGCAGTGGTTGAAAGAGTACAGTTCTGGGCTTTACGGGAACTCTGCGGAGGTGGCCCGCCGTCGGCAACACCGCATCAACAACTTGCTCAAATGGAAGGTTCATCGCATTATCGCCATACTTCCCGTGCTCATCCTCATAGCTCTAGCGCTCTTCTTCGCAGGTCTAGTGGTTCTTTTATATGCTCTAGACTCCACCGTGGCCAACATCGTCACCCCCCTCGCCGCAACTCTTCTCCTCTTCTTCGCTACCACCACTATCTTGCCTGCCTTGTGCAGAACATGCTGCTACCACTCTCCTCAATCTGTTGCCGCATACGCTATATGGAGAATACTTATAAGCGCCTCAAGTTTTGTCCTCTACATCGTAACTGGCCTGGTATTTGCCATCATCTATCTCTTTACCGAAGCGGCTGGCAGGTGGACAACGACAAGTAGATCATTCGATCGTCGCTTCGAGGATACCCTGAACGCTCTATATCGTCTCCTCGAGTGGGCCTACGGGTACTCATGGTTCACCCCACCCCCGAATTGGCGCTTCGAGGAATGCCACCTCGCTAGAGCGCGTGCATCAGATCTCGATTTCAATACCACTACCACTGCATTCGAAGCCACCGGGGACAAGCGATTCCTTGACGCTGCAGAAGCGTATATTCCACAATGTGTAGACCTCAACCAGGCTTTTTTCGGTCCGTGTGGCATCATTGGGCCCTTGAAAGAAGGGAACGGGCTCCCCGTGCCGCATCCCCAGGATGTTCAAGAGTCATTGTACAGCCTCGTGGATCAAATCATACGTGGTACCCTTGCTCGCGCTCCAAAGGAGAAGCTAGGTACGGAGATGGCGAAGTGCGCAAGCGCAGTGAAAACGAGCGGATATCTCACGCAAGAGTGCTATAAAGTGCCAGACAAGTTCTTGGCTCCATTTGCAGTGCTTTCGATGGGGCACCATGTCAACACGGCCGCTTCCAACGTGGCGTGGAGCCTATTATACAAGCAACTCTCTCTGCGAGAGTTCAATGTCAGAGATCGCACCACAAGGCAAACAGGTACGTGAGGTTGTGGTCTGGACTTACGCGCTCTCGAACGCTCTAACTGCTTGCTCAGTGGCGGTTGCTACTGTTCGCAGGCTTCGAGGAATAAAGGAAGACCCCGGTTGGCTCGCCCGGCGCATTGATCGAGCTGCAAGCATTGGCGTAGACTGGGAGCTCGAGTGTATCCAGCAGCATCTACAGGTTGCGTGGCACATGACAGAGCGATCAGAGGATCATCTCTCCAACACGGATGAGGGCGTAGAAGATATGTTACTCTTCAAGCACGCATTGCGCTTGGTCGTAGCTATGATCAACGAGGTTCCTTGGAAATCCTCAAGACGGCTCGGAGGACGGGTGGTAGATAGCGACATCTATCTCCGTCTCCTCAAGGTGGTTGTAGAGATCGCAGAAGGGAGGGACGAGGGCTTTGCAAAAGAGATAAACCCCCCTCTCGTTGCAGCTCTCATAGAAGGATTCAAACGTCTTACCAAAGTCGATGAATGGGAGAGTATCAGCACGACGGATGAGGACGAGATGAGCTGTCGTGACCTACTTCTTCAACTGAGATCATTACGAGCCAGCCAGTAATTATAGACCTCCGGACACACCCCATAATGCCAAACAAAGTGGATAGTGCATGTATAGTCGCTACTGATCGCATTGGTCGCCGTTATCGTCCATTGATGGCGCCATTTCTTTCTTGCCCATTATATACGCACAGTTTGATCTGCAGTGTTGCCTAATGTTATAGAGAGTGCAGTAGCGTCAGGAACAGTTTGAGACGAAACTCATGGGGGCACCAAAGGGCAGCGATAGTATCGACCACTGGGTAATGGTGTCACAGTAGCCAAGCCACCAAGTGGCCCAGACGCCCGAGAAGAGAACGCCCGAAGGGCCGTGTGAATCTGTGTGTCAGTTGGGACTCAGTACTCAGACTGAAGCTCAAGACCTGCCACAGGTCTTCGTCGAGCCTCGTTATCCTAGACCACCCTCAATGTGTGCTAGACTCTAGTCGTCAGCCCAGGGCAAGAGCTAAGTTGTTCTTACTACCGTCGGAAACCCGGGCTCAGGGCTTTGAGCTTCAACCTGCATGTCGTCGCTACCGGAAGGTGAGCTATTCCGACATGTCTTCCTGCCAAGCCCTAGGAGAACCTCGAAAACACTTTCTTTTTCAGAAACGGATGCTCAATGCTCAGCGCTCAATCCATGCTCTAGACCGAGTCGCCATCAGCACTTCTTGGGCGTGTCGCTATCCACTTTCGAATCCGAAGAGACCCCGTCACCTCATGGTGGCACATGGTGAGCTAACGTCCTTTATACGCGCACAATGACACACCACCCACCAATGCCGATGCTCAACCGCGCCGCAAACAGCGCGCTATCTCCCCGCGGTATTCCAAAGACCTAACCGCAGTGTCCGCGGATGCGTCAAAATCAGCGCGCACACGCATGGTCTCCCGGGGGTAGCTCAAGAAGGCACGCAGAATCCCCGTCGTAGCCCTCGGGAACCATCCCTGACGCTGTGACACTCGTGAGATTACGCACATAGGACACGCGCCGGAGGTGGGCCTGGGGTATGCGAAGGCCGCGGAGCTGAAGCTGGTTCGTTTCCCCGCATCCGATCCACCGTGCCACATACTCATACTGTGCGTTCTCCCCCCACATACCCCCTCCTACATCGACCCTCTCCCGCGCTAGGACACCAGTCGATATTGTAGGCCACCAAGAACATGCAGCGGCATCCTGGGTCCGCTACCCGCTCGTTGCGCCGCAAGCCTGGCCTCTCAAATATGTCTCTCTCAGACCTGTCAAGAACCTCGACATCCGTGGAGTCGGCTCGGGAGCCTGTCCAGTTGGAGACGCCCCCGCGCTCTCGGACGTCCTCAAGGGGCCGACCAGCGCGTTCAGTCGATCTCAGCTTCCAACAGATGGGCTTTAGCGAGATGACCGTCTACGCTAACACGTCGTCGAGGATGCAATATCACATTTCCGTGCACATGAACTGCTTCTGCCCGTCGTCGTACATCACCGTAGTTAGGCGGTGGCAGGTGGACGGAAAACTCATCGGATCGTTCGAGTACGTCCCTTTTAGCCCGTGCTCTTGCTACCCCTTGTTCTCACTCTTTGGCACGGTCAGGATGGGCACCTCTACACAGCGTGCAGTTGCGAATATGTACGGCACCGAGAAGATGCTCGACTCGGTTCTGTCGATGTCGGGGAAGAAGAGTGACGTCAGTTCATTTACACGCCTCTTATAAAACACGAAGGCTTCCATTCATTTTGACACTCTAGGACCGCCTTTGGCACTGGCGATGGGACGATGAACCAGGCCATTCGCTGAGTTGGCATAGAGAGTATCCAGACCGATATGTGCGTACGGTAGCTCCATGACCTGCCTATGTCCTGACGCCTCATGAATACGACAGTGCTACTTCACGGACTCCACGGGGCATCCATCAGGACCTATGATCGCTGCGTTCTCGTGTCAGGGAAAATCTGCAGGGTTTGGAGGTCCCTTTACGCAATATTCTGCCACATTGAAGATATTTGCGCGGGGATTTGCGGTCGCGGACCATATCATTGTGTCTGCGCTCGTGGTGGAGAGGAAGCGGCTGACACCAACCTCGATGGCGGCGAACCCCATCTTCAATTAACGTGCTACGCACGATGTACTATTAACACTGTATTTCTACTGTACGATCCGTAGAACTTGAAATATATCATGAGGATTATGTAAGCACTGGCCAGATGTTTCCCGGTGTGCACGCCGAGCGAATGTCTTTCAAGTTGTCCTTCCCTACTACCTAGTGACTTTCTTGTTATGTTCTCTCGCGCTCTTCGGGGAGTCTACTCCCATGTCCAATCAAGACCACGCCTGCCCTACGCCTTCGCCCTCGGAAGTGGCAGCGTGTTCTTCCTGAACACAGTCCGGCACTCCTCATCGTCACCTTCGTCCACCACCTATCTTCTCCACACTCCCCCTCGTTCCGCCCCTCGTGAAGTGCCCACACCTCTAGTTTTTGTCTCTTCAAGCCGCTTGGATGCGTCCTCGAAGCATGGGTCAGTCTCCCTCCGCCGCGCAACGTCCGGATGAAGAATGAAGTTGAACTCCGAAATCCTGAAGGATGAACACTGCGGCGACGTGGCTCGCTCAGCGTGGGTATACATGTCTCGAGATCGATCTCGGGCACCCAGAAGGCACAAGCACGTCAGAGGAACTCATGGCGCGCTATGAGGCTGGTGAGTGAGCCCACCGTTTACCCGCCCACCGTTTGCCCCCGCCCACCGTTTGCCCCCTCATTGCCTACGTCCTCCCTCTCTCTCACTTCTCCTCGCAACTCCCATGTCTCTTTTCGCTTCCGCATCCCTTTAAACCGAAGTCTCATGCTATGTATGCTTTACAGATCTCGCCGCGCACGTCCGCCTCCTCGCAATTCCCTTCGCGCCGGTCGTCGTCGCACGCGCCGGCGGGACCCTTGTCGCGCAAACGTACATCTCTTCGCACCCTGCAACTGCGCTGCTCCTCATATCTCCTCCTCCGTCTAACGCCTCCCCCGCTGCGACGACCCTCCTCAAGACGCCGTTACCGGAGTTCAACTTCGAGGCACGGTTCCCGTGCGCCGTGATGTGCACCGAGGCGGAGCGCGCGGGATTGGAGGGGAGTAGACTGTGGGAAGACCCCGAGGTGGACAGGATGGTCGTAAAGGATGCAGAAGCTGTCGTTGGACAGGAGGGACTAGTGAAGATCGAACAGTGGCTCGATGAAATAGGGATATAAATCGTATGTGCCCAGTTTCTACTCCCCGCCGTGTCATTCCCCTTGTTCTCGCAGAGTGATGTGGGGTGTAATAGTATAGTTATAGCTCTCGTCTAGTGGATACATTTGGTTTGCCTCCTCCGAGCACTGCCCACACTGCCAACTACTCGTACAAGCGCCATACATTCGAGAGTGACCTCACCGCCGATTCCTGCTCTGAGCACTTGGTCCCTTGGGGCCCGCCGCTGCACCTTTTCGCATCTCCTCCTCGTCCAAACCCGCCTCCGCGAGGATGCGCTCTACCTCTTCGAGGATGGGCTTGTACTCGGCTGTGGAAGACGCATGATCTGTGAGAAGGACGTCCACCTCTCACAACGAGTTTCAACACACCATATCGCTCTTCAGCCAGCGTGAAACCGTCTCTGCGCAACATCTTGCCGCGGTTGTCGCTCGAGCTGTACGCTTTCTGCGCCCAGAACTCGCCTGCAGCCACCCATCCGAGTGAGCCTAGCGCCAAGGGAACGAAGGAGGCACCTACGAGAACGGGCGTAAAACATTGCTAGCGTCTCCCCGGGGAGGGGAGTGCTGATCACATCCTCGGGGGAGCGCGTCGCATCTTTCGCGACCCCCATGAACGCCGTCGCTTTCTCGCGGAGTACGTCCTGCAGGCACCCCCTAAGTTAGAACCGTCCCCTTCTCCACCGCGGCCACTACAGCGGGGATGCTGCGTACCTTCTCTTCCTCAATCGTATCGAGTACCTCGACCTTGACCTCCTTCTCCTTCTCCTCTTCATCGCCGACGACCGTCACACTTTCCGTCTCATCGCGCTGCGTCTCGTCATCGTCGTCATCATCGTCATCGTCGTCATCGTCATCGTCTTCATCGTCGCTGCTCTCCTCGTCGCCCTCAGCGATCACGACTTCGGAAGCTTTGAGGCAGGTGTAGCGATCCAGCTTGTCGAGCGCCAGGGAGTGGAAGTCGTCCAGCGTGTATTCGCGCGAGCCTTTCTCGAAGATGCCACCATAGCTGCAGGGGAGAGCGAGACGTCAGCACGTCTGGAGGGATGACGAGAGCAGAGAGGAAAAGGGAGTGTTGGCGGCCAAGCAGGGGAATCCTGCGTACATGTACAAGGTGTTCCGGAGTACCGCGAGCATCGCGTTGTACCGGGGGAGGGGTACGGTGAGCATGGGGTCATCAGGGTCGACCTCCTCTTCGGGTGGGTCATCTTCAGCAGACTGTTTTCCTGTCGGAGACTTCGCCTCCTGCTTCACGAACCGATCCTGCCAAGTCAATGGTCAGGTATCTCGATATCGCACCAGGAACAAGTCGTACATACCTTCTTCACCTCGTCTTCGTCTATCTCATCATCTTCCTCGAGCCACTTCTCGTCCTCCTCTTGGTCTCCCTCGGGCTCAGGACCCCTTCTTTGCGCAGGGGCTTGCACAGAAGTCTTCTTCTTCTGCTGTCCGCCCTTCTTCTTCGGCTTCTTGAGCTGCAGCGACGTCCACCTCCCATTGCCCGTGATCTGGTACCCGTACAAGTCGTTGTGGAATACGCTCTCAAGCGTCTCCTCGCTCGTGTCCTCGTCCGTCACGCCCCCGAAGAGCACACTCATGTTCTTCGTCGCCCAAAGCGCCATCGTGCAGCCAGACCGGAGCGAAGGTGCGTACGCCGTTGAAGGCTTTTTGCGTCGTTCCCATTTAAGGGTGAGGGGATCTGTGGCAGCTTTGCCGGAGGAGGCAGTGAGGGGAGTGTCGGCGTTGAGAGACATGCTGAGAGGGCGGAAGGTTTGGTAGGATGACAGATGTCTAGATAAGCAGGAGCATACCGAAGGAACCATGTGTCGTCGAGCATGACACCAACAGGACGGCTACCCTTGACGTATTCTTTGCAGTACCCTCCATGAAGAAGGATGCCATCCGGAGTAGGAAGGAAGGAGAAGCCACTTCTTGGTCTGCCACGAAGGTTAGTTATGAGGAAGACCCAGAAAGATGCGTCACTCACGTTGGCTTACGATCCGCATCCCTGAATTCGATCTGCTTCCACTTGTACTCTTGGGTATCAAACAGCCAGAGATCGTTTAGATAGTTAGCTAAATGTTCCAATTGAGTTGTGTCGCGCATACACATAGGCATAAGGCGTACTCTTGATACCAGGGTCATAGAAACCTCCAAATAGGACAATGTAGTGTTTCCACATAGCCATACTAAGATGACGACGATAAGCCCACGCATACCGATACAAAACGACGCGAATGTGCTCACCGGTGGCCAGACCTTGCTGAGGGGCGAACCTTGGTCTCTATTCGGTCCCAAGAGTGGGTCGAGATGTCAAAGCACCAGAAATCACGATAGTGGTGGAAGGAGTTTTGGTATAGGGACGAAAACTCGCCGCCTGGTAACGACACATCATTGAACTCTCATGAATTTGAAGGACGTGATAGGGGGACTTACCAAACAGATAGAGCTTCCCACCTCCTGCCGGTGTTGCGACGACAGCGTGCGCAGAGCGGGGACCGGGGCAGGTCGGGGAAACAAACTTCCGCCATTCATTCTGGACAGCGTAATGGGTTAACAGGGGTAAGACGTCCTGAGAATCGCATACGTACCTTTTCAGGAGAATATCGGAACACATCGCTGTAGAAATACTAAGATAAAATGAGTATGCGAAAAGGAATGAGAGCAAGTGGACATACCGCTTTCCCATCGTCGCTGAAGAACTCCCCTCCGATACACCAAAGATGATTTCCATTCGGACAAGGTGTGAGGGTGGCGTTCGCCCGCCGGCTTGGCGGCCCCTCCACGAGCTCTTCGGTTACCTTGTGTGCCTCCTCCCATTCCCGTTGGATCTACTAAGCCCCGGCATATCAGCCAAGCACAGCGGAACTCGACGCGAACCAGTGCCAACAAAAGAGACTCACCTTGTCAAGGATACTCTCCAGATCCTGATCATCGTCATCAAATTCATCCTTCCCCTTCCCTTGCTTTTTCTTCTCCTTCCTCTCGATCTTTTGAGCCGCCTTGGCCTTCTTCGCTGCTTTTGCGGTAGCTTTCGAGGTGTCTTTACCACCTTTCTTCTTAGCCATTATACCGTGTAGCCAAGAGTTACAACAGTCTCCTTTGTACACCAGCCAGCGTGTCGAAAGGATCGGGGAGAGAAAGGAGAGATCGATTCGTAGAAGGATGGGCAGTTGAAAGTAATAACGAAGGCCGGAAATATTTGCAAGTCAACAGGTCACGTGGGGATGATGTCATGGAAGTTCGCCCCAGCGAGGCTCTTGTCAGTAACTGGTTTAGTATCCGCCCGCGGCCACGACAGACTGGCCGGAGTCATATTTAGTTGCGTAATCGTGTTTCGTGGAGCGCAGCACACTTCGTGGCACGAGACATAGAGACCCTCCTGTAGCATCAACCCTGACAACTGGGAAAGACAAGAGCATCCGAAGGTCACCTAATATGGTACTGCGGTAACACAAGCCTAACCTTCGCCGATGGTTTGGGCCGTCTGGCTGCAGCAGTCCCAGAAGAGTGCTGCAGTGAACTTCTTAGCACTTACCGCAGCATCCTTCTGTATAGAGTAGCTGATACCGCGCATTCGTGCGCTCAAGGGCGGGGAACTTAGCTAGAAGAGGGGTATAAAAGAAGCCCTCAGACTCTTCACTAGCTCTGCAAGAAACTCCACGTTTCTTCCCCCCTCCCTCACCCTACATGCGGCCTAAACCCGGTTCAAGTACGTCGGCACGTAGTCTTATAAGCCTCAATGAGCTAATTATCTCCCAACGTGATTATCGGAACGTAGTGAGCAGCGACACTGCGGCCTCCGAGTGTCGCTGCGAGCCCCCCAGGAGCCCCTTGATAATGATTGGCCGTGAGGAGGCTTCCAAGTTAGACCTCACCCACTGCCGCTGAACTGAGTCGTGTTTTGTTACGCATGTGAGAGTTACCCAAAGTCCTTCGCGTTCGAAAACATGCATGTATACTGACATGGCACATGGACCAGTTAGTAATACACATGGGTAATCCTACACGTTTAGGATTACGACATGTATATTTACGGAATGAGAGCCGGGGGCCTATTACGCCCCATATGCACAAATCAAATACCCCAGATGAACGATCGCCGGGAGGTGTTCACGTAGCGGTTCGGGACCGGAGCCTGTAGTTTGTTGACGGGAGATAAATCAAAATACTCAAGGATGCAGAATCCACATGCGAGCAGCGAGCTCCTGAGGGCCAGAAACGCAGACGGCGATCACGTAGTCGACACCAACGTAGAAGAGGTTCATAATCCTCTCCGGCCCGAGATGGCACTCTGCCTTGGTAAGTAGATCACATCGTTCGTGTGATGTGGGACGTGTGCTTTGAAGTTAGGGTGTTTGGACGCTTTTGTAGTACATCTATGGCATACCGCGAAGAACGTTTGTGACGAACAAGTATAAGAACGCACTAAGAATTTGTCAGTCCGAGGTGTTCGTGCGCGCACTATGCACTTAACTGGCAAGGAAAACTTGCCTTCTGTGATATCCTCAGCTAGTTCGGCTAGTGAATAGGAGCATGAACTGAGCTAAGTAGGCGTGCGTGACGCTGAGGGGACATACCGGGAACCGTGCGGTCTAGCTTTGTGAAAGGAATGCGAAGTTTCTGGGAAGTGCTGATGTCCTCGTCACCGGTCAGTCTTAACGTCTGAGTGACGAGCATAAGGCGGGCCTACCCTGATCCGCCTTGAAGTAGGCGCATTTTGCACAGTTGATAATCTGTAAGATACCCAATCCCTTATTATAGAGGGATACATCTTACCTGGAGCCGCCATTGTGGCAGTCTTCGTCCGCGCTGTCCACTGGCATTTCAAGCCATGCTACTAGCCTTTACTAGACAGTTGGATGCGCTTAGACCACCGCCAACCTCCCTATTTACATTGGGGTGGCTGACATGAAGCGGGGCAGAATCCAAGGCCTGACGGCAATTGCGATGAACTGCTTTGGTGACGTCGATGACGCTGGCAGGCTGGCCGCACGACGCGTGGGTGAGACGCGTCGCGTCACGGTCAGATGATACTCGTCACATACTTCAGTCACGAGCACAATGCTGCGTCCTCGTTTTCTGCGGTAGGCTACTTATCTGCCGAATCTTTGACTACGCTCTTGTCCTAGCTCCGCACACACTATGTCCTCCCCACCTTCGTACGATGGCCTGGAAGATCTCGTGAGACCTGGCTACCCAAGTCTTTTTACCATTATGGATCGCATTGAGCGTGGAGAGCTCCCTGGCCAGGTCCCCCTGAAAGAATGGGAAGACGGGACGAAGATGAACGTCGAAGTGAATGTGTACGGCTGGTAAGCATCGGATAGTCCTCCCCCCGGATCATTGTGCTCACCATGCTATTATGTCAGGAAAGGCCAGCACGCTCTCGCTCGATTACACCTACCCAAAGACGAAGATTATGAGGCCGCGCGGATGGCGTTGATGTGCATGGTGATGGATTTCAAGCACACGAAGGCGTGGTTATGCGAGTTTTGCGGTGTGTTTTTACGTCCTTCTCGCACCCCATAGATGGTACCAACAAAGCAGCACGTAGGAGAACCGGCACGCGAGACCCAGATGCAGTCCGTCCCGTACGTCTGGTTCCCGATCTGCAGACTGCCAGTATACGTGCGTCCTCCTTCCCTATTTGTTTCCTGCATTTGCTTCTCCCGCTTCCTTACGTCGCTACTGTTTCTACCCATCTCTTCTCCCTCTGAACACTAGATCCACCATGTTTGCGATATGGACAAGGCTTCATGTCAGGCCGCACTCAAAGAGGCCCATGATCGTATCAATGAGGAGCATCGAGGAATCATGGGTCCCCACCCGCCGCCTATGTCGAAGCCCCCTGGAGAAATATATCCCCTCGGGGCGAGTTGCGCGAACTGCAAGACAGATGTAAGTGCGCAAAGTGACATGAAACGATGTGGTGCGTGCAAGATGACGAGGTACGTGTCAATACTTGGATTCTGGGATCATAAGGGCGGATGTACTGATATCGATGGATTGAAGATACTGCGGGTGCGTGATGACGTCTGCGCGCGAGCTCGTGCAGGTGGCTGACGTGTATTACCGTAGCGCAAAGTGTCAGAAAGCGGACTGGCCAAGACACAAGGTCGCGTGCAAATGCGTCAAATATGTCATGATGGAAGGGTTCACCAGCTAGTCACTCCGTCATCTCAACTGGCTCCGCGCGCAAACGAAAATTGAATGGAAACACCGCTAGATCCGTTCAACATGCTCCGAAAGGAGGTAGATATATAGACCCCCGTTGCTCACATCTTGTACTATACGCACACCCTACCCTTCATTGGATACAAGGCCTCATATTTGGTGGATCACGACGCTTCGATGCATGTGAATCAACATTCATGTTACATACGTCGGCTCACAGTACACGTACATCGGAGGTGGTGGTACAAATGTCACAAAGTGCTACACAGGTCCCGCGCACCCGGCGCTGCCCTACGGTCACGAATATACTTTCAAGCACGGCCGGAAGTCCTCGTTAAAGATGCTCTCCTGCGTCGCCCGCCCGACCTCCCGCAGCTCCGGCAGCAGGTCCTCGACCCGCACGCCGCCGCACGGCAGCGCCTGCAGGTCCGCGCGGAGCATCTTGAACGGCCGCAGCAGCTCGAGGAGCTCGAGCACGTACTGGCGCGCGCCCCAGCCCGCACCGCGCGGCACGGGCGGGTGGCTCTGCAGGTACTCGCACAGCTTGCCGACGTCCGCGGGGCGCACCGCGCCGACCTGCACGCCGCCGAGGCAGAGCGTGCGCACGGTCGCGCAGACGTCGAACAGCGACGCGGGCGCGTGGCGCGCGTACCACGTCACGTCGTACTCGGGGCCGGCCTCGGGCTCGGCGCGCGCCGCGGAGCCCGCGGCGAGCGCGGACGCGGCGGGCACGGACGCGGTCGCGGTCGCCGCCGCGCGGGACTTTTGGGACCTGGCTTTGGTTTTGGTCCGCGTCGCGGCGGTGTTCAGGGCGGACGGCGAGGTCTCGTTCGGCGCGTTTGTCGTCTCCGCGCCCGCGGCCGTCGGAGGACAGTCGGGGTGGGCCCGCGAGGCGCGCCGCGGGCGGCGGCGACGCCGCTGGGCGTACGCCTGGAACGACGGGCCGCTGAGCGTGGTGGGGTCCGTGATGACGATGAGCGCCCAGTGGAGGTCTTGCTCGTGGCCTACGCCACGGAACTCGTCCTTGTATTGGGCGATGACGATGGGGCAAGCGGGAGGGCCCGCGAGCCGCTTGAGCACACCCGGCATTTGGAGCTTTAGGTTGCGTTTGCCGGTGCGCTGCTGTAAGAGTGCGGTCAGCGTCGGCTGCGCTGGGAGTAGGTCGCGGTGAAGGAAGCGTCTCGACGGCGACTGGGTGCGTGCGAATCGCAGCGTCATGGTGTCCCCGCGGTCCTGTGCGGGGTGCATGTGGGCCAAAGGAGAGGAAATGCTCATCTCGCTTGAACGAGCCTGCGGTCCTCGGGGAATTCCCCCCACTCTCTTCTCCCGCGGCGTTCTCGTTCTCAGAAAAGACAAGGAAGAGCCTGATCGCCGCCTTCCCCGACGGCGGGGGGACGAAGACAACACCCACGCGCCCGAAAAAGGGAGAATGAGGCAGACGGGAACTCACGCTAGATTTATCGTAGGGAGCGGCGCGGGAGCGCGAGTGGGCCTTGCGCTCCTCTTTGTCCAGCCGGACGCGGAGGTCGAGCGGGAGGAGGAAGGAGGGGATGTCGGCGTAGTCGACGTCGAGCTCGCGCCGCGCGCGCCAGCCCGCGCTTTTGCCGTTTGTAGAGGGTGCCTTTGTGGGGCGCCGGGCGTCGCTGGCGTCGCGGTCGGGGTTTATAAGCCGCGCGCCGGTCGCCCTCGCTTTGTCCAGCCAGCGGGGGAAAGACGCCATTGTACGCTTGACCGCGAGGCGGGCGAGAGGTGAATCGGGGAGAGAGGAAGGAGTGTGAGGAAGTTGAACAAAGACCTCAGCGCTACTAGCTTGAGTGCTGGCGGTCGGTCGGTCGGTCGCGTGTGCGTGGTCCAGGTGCCGCGCCACCGGTGGCGATGGGCTGAGATCGGGTCTGCGCGCGGGCGAGCCGGTTCGAGATCGATGGGGGTGTGTCGCAAGCGCAGCTTGACGCGCTGGTGTGCAGGCGGGCGTCCGGGGAGCGACGGGAGCGAGGGCGCGGGGTCGCGGGGACAGGCTGGGGGCACTTATAGGCCCGCGGGCAGGCACCCAAGAAGCCTGCGGAAGCGCGCTTGGGATAAACGCCATTGTCCGGCGACCTGCGAAACACGGATTAGGAAGGCGCGCGGCGCCACCAGGCGACGCACACGCCCGAGCCGCGTGTAAGTCCTCGGACCCACCTCCGCCTCTTCGACGGGGACGCTAAGGCATTCCGGAAATCTCGGAAACTTCTTAAGGTGTATTCGCGCTCGAAGGTCTATGCACATACGCGCGCGGGGCGATGGACGCCCTCACGCTTGCCAATCTGCGGCTCCCCTCGCCGGATACCCCGCGCTCGACGACGGCCCCCTGACCGTGCATCCTTAGCCCTGCGCGACGTCGTCCGGACCGGGCCAGAAGAGGCTGCCGCCGTCCGGGAGCGTCCACTCCCGCATCGTGTAGATGTATCCGGCGACGCCGAGGATGTACGCCGCCTGAATGACTGCGCGCACACGGGGATCGCGCTCCGTCAGCGGAGATGCACGGCGGTGCGAAGGCACGACATCACTCACCCAGTCGCCGCCGGGGGTACAATTCGAGGTGGCTCCCGAGCTGCGGCAGGCCCATGGTGTTGCAGAAGATGTGCGCGACCGTCGGTGGGAGCAGAGATCCCGTGCGCAGGAAGAGGTACGCGCAGTGAAAGCCGAAAAGGCTGGTGTACGCGAGCTGGAACACTGGAACCTTATCAGACACGGTGACGCAGTTCAATAAAGAGATCGGCGGGGCGTACATGTTTGTACCGCAGCGATCCGCAGTGCGGACTGAGTTCGCCCATATCGGTTATATGTGTCCCACGCATGGTGCAAGTGGGCTGCAGGCACGCGTCAGGTCAGACAGTTGGGAGACGCGTACTGCCACTCACCAACACCAAAGGCGAGTGGTGAAAGGAAGATCGTCTTCGTTCGAGACGCTCCCGCTAACTGATAAACCGCTAGAACGCAAGCGCGGAAAACGATCTCCTCTGTAATAGGGCCCTGTTATCACGGTCTCGCCTGAGATCTACGCATCCACAAAAGAGAACTGGGACGTACTACGACGTAGTTCCTCAGCCCTACCCACGTGACGAACGCGGGCTTGACATGGGTCTTGAAGGAGAAATGGCTTTGAAAGGGCAGCTCTTCTCCGAGATATTCGGCATAGAGAGGTCCAAGGTAGAGGATAGGCGTGACCAGGCAAGGGAGGATGATTGAAAAAGGTTTATTTGATGAGAAGTCGAGCGTTATACCGAGTTGAGCGAGGGCAGACGAGAGAGCGATAGATGGATTGCTCTCTATCTAGTATAGGATGACATTAGCGTGTGCGCTTGGCAATAGGCTTCCAGACGATGAACGGTGGTGAAATTGAGCTCTTCTACGATCGTAAAGAATGCAGAAAGACAGCGGTGAAATATCTCTCGTTCCTCCCCGACGCTGCGCCCACTGCTACGCGAGTTAGCCCTGGCCCGAAGCCGTAACATGGCAGATAAATACACGCGCACATGCATGGCGCTGAGTCAGTGTCCGGGGAATGGTTCGACGGCGGGATAGGCGCGACAACGAGAAGATTGCAACGATGGTTTGATTGAAGCAGGAAGGGGAAATGGTCCACCCATTTACGCTCTTCACGGTAGTCGCCCAACGCCGCCTCCGTCGCCGTTCTCCCGCGCGTGACACCAGGGTGCCCTACACATCGCCGCATGGAGGAAATCCAGAATCGCAGCTGGGTCAGAGCCACGGCGGAGACGCCGGGTACGATTGGGGCCGGTCGTGTCCAGACACCAATGTGCTCGAAGGCATCCACGCCAAGATGAAAGAGAAAGCGAAGTCGCAAAGCCTCGTGCATAAAGTAGAAACAACGCACCTCGTCGGCAGGAATGACACGGCGTACGAGCCAACCCACGACGCACACACTGACAACGGTGCTCAGTATCGCCGCAATAAGCCGCGCTCTGATGACGTCGGGGTCATTTCTCCATCGCTCTCCCAGCTCTTTTTCCCGCTCTTCTCCATCCTTGGCGCCTGGAGATGTTTCGCGTTTGAACTTGAGCCGCGCGTTTTTGGAGAGGTAGAGCGAGCCGACGTATGAGAACGCGAAAAAAGCGGCAAAGGCATGGGCGGTGGAGACGGATATTGGGGGCTGGGAGAACGAGAACGGCATTCCAGGCAACTTGCGACCGGTAGAGTTGGTGGTGGGGGACAAGACTCGAGGCGCACGTCGACCGTGGTCCGTGGCTTGTCGCTGTTGACAGCTTCGTGCGGCGTGCGCTGCGTCGCCAGACCAGTGGCGGGGCGGCTACAGTGGGAACAATAGGCAAGCGGATTGCTTTGCGGGAGACTAGATTAGATCGCACCCGTACACAGGCCCAGCGCGGGCGGGCGCAGGGGCCAGCAACGCGGCGACACCGTCCGGGTCCGCCCAGGGGCCGTCCGCGGCGACGGGGAGGTCGAGGACGGCGGCGAGCAGGAACAGCGGAGAGAGCGCCTCGGCGCCTCGGCGTTGGCGCGCACCTTGCCCCCACTCGCCCCACCCGGGCCCGCACTTTCGGCTGACGATGACATCTGCTCCCGCTCTATCACGCCCTCCGCGCCCTCCGCCGTTTCGCCGCAGGCTTTCCAGATGATTGCGATCCCAGAGCCAGGTATGCGTGCGGTCTTGTGTGTAGGATGGAGGGAGGTGTGTCTGATCTCTGAGCAGCAGACCCGTTCACCGACGACCATGCGGACCCGCCCTCTCCGACGGGGACGCTCCTGCCTGGGTACGCGGACCGTTCTAGACGGCGGAGACCCTCTGTTGAGCTCGCTTCCGGTGTAGCTACGGGGAGGAAAGTTCAGCGCCGTCGCTGCCACCCAAGTGCGTGCACTCAGCTTCGTCAAGACACTCCGTGCTGATCTCCTCGGGGCAGCTACAACCTCATAGAACGGCCAATTGTACCGCGCATATACACCTTCTCGTCATGGAGCCACGACTCGATGTTCCTCCTCCCCCCACGGGATGTCGATCGCACCCTCACGCCAGTCTACAACATCTCCGTCGGGCTCAACCTCAACCCGTTCGTGCCACTGTCATGCGTCACGACGATCCGAAGAGGGATGGACGAGGAGGGCGAGCTTGTGGGCGAGTTTGAGTGAGTGTCTTTCCGTTCTCCCTCACCGAAACTATCCTCCACAATCCAAACTCCGTCCTCAACTTCGCTGCAGGCTTGCGGTTTTGCACTCTCGCGCAATCATCAAGATGGGGAATCACGCGTTGCGCCTGTCAAACGTCATGAAGAAGGACGGCCACTCTCCCGTACGCTCCCTTTCTCGCTCGGCTGCATTCATCGAACTGAACGCATCCTCGCCCCCGCACGCACATGCAGCGCAAGTTCCAGTGGAGGTATGGTGATGTCGAGCTCCGTTGGGACTGTCGTACGACGCTGGAGGACGGCTCGCCCATGTGCATAGTGCGTGCGCCCCCGTTTTACTCTTCTTCATACATCTTACATGCCACTGCAAACATCCGCCCCTTGACGACCTACCGTCGATCCCCGCAATGAACGATGAACATCATGACATGTTGGACGCGGGCCGTGCGGGATCTTCGTTGACGGCAACAGTGCTGGGATGCGCGTTCAAGCCAGGTCGCCTCGTTCGTACCGCCCCCACTCGATGCATCCCCTCCCCTCCCCGCCGCGACGTTGACGGTCTTCCCGGACGGACACGAGCTGCTCGATCACATCCTCATATCGGCACTGGTCGTGGAACGGAAGATCACGCTCTCCTTCTGACGGAAGTCGTCTTGATGAGACGGGTACGACTCCGATAACAGCGACAACCGGGATGTATGCGTTTAGGTGCGTTCGAGTCTGCAGTCGCCTACTCTGATCATTGTATGCGGATGCATGCTCATGATCTTCGCAGGTTAGATTGTATTGGAGTAGATCAAACTGTATTATTTCATTCTCTTCGGTGGCCCTCCCCACGAAATGCGTTGTCGGAAACCACCATTCCACTTGTGACGATGGAAGAGTCGGAGCGGACGAACCTGTCGGCTCCTCACCGCCGCTGCCGAGCGGCCTACACATGGACTTTGCGGGCTGGGAAGCGTTGACAGCGGCGCACGCTGTAAGTAGGCATCGTTCTACTATTCGGGTAAGGGTTAACACGTAGTTCGTTGCTCATCGTGAGTAGCCAAGCATCTACAACAGACGCTACTTTTCAAGGATGGCAACAAGTTACATCAAAATTTAGGGTACTGGCTTCGGGAGCATATCGAGATGACAGGTCCATCGGACCATCGGTGTGTCCGCTCTCGGGACGGCTCATCTTTACCAGCTTGGCGTTAGCCGTGCATTAATCGCCACTGGCAGAATCAGGGACGTAGATACTAAACCCCTCATACTGAGCTTACCACCAGCAGCTGTCTTTGATGGCCGGGTCCCGCTATTGCGCAAGACTTCAGCGATCGAGTGCACGAGCAATGTTCGGAGCGACAGTTCGCGACAAGGTACCCGAACTCGACATAACCGGCTTGGAACCCGCTCAGAGCAGACTTCTCGCTCCCGAACATTGTCGTCCTCGACCTTCATGCACCCGTCTCCGTGATGACAACGGGCGTCCGCGATGATTAGGCAATGTGCAAGCTTTAGTGGTACGTCTCTTCGACCTTCAGTCAGTCGCTGACATGTATAAAACCGCAGACGACGAACCTCCTCTCCTCAGCGAACTCACCACCGCTACTCACATTCCTTCACTCCCCAAGCACCTTCTTCTCTTCCCTCTTTCCCACCCCCCAAGCCACTCGACGCCATGTTCGCCAAGCTCTCCGCCGTTGCCGCCCTCTTCGCTGCCCTTGCGGCCGCCACCCCCGTTCCCCAGCTCCAGAACGGGCCCTACGGCCAGTGCAACACCGGCCAGATCCAGTGCTGCCAGCAAGTCGTCCCCGCGAGCGACCTCAACCCGGCGGTGCTCAACGGCCTCCTCGGCGTCGTCATCCAGGACGTGAACGTTGTCGTCGGTCTCGAGTGCACGTCTGTCAACGTCATTGGCATCGAGTCCGGCAACACCTGGTACGCCCTTTCCGCCATGTCCTGTTCTGTAATGCGCTAACAACAAACAACTCCACAGCACGGCCAAGCCCGTGTGCTGCACGAGCGCCGCTGCCAGTGCGTACTCCTCGATATACCACTCTCACGCTCGAACAGGCTCACTAACTACCCTTTGTCCTTCTCTACCTACAGACGGCCTCATCAACATCGGCTGCGTGCCCGTCACGCTCTAAGCCACGCAACGGCGCCACGCTCCTCGCCCGCCGCCTATACCCCCGCCGCGCACACGTTCCGGCCCAAGTCTCGTTCAACACGCTTTTTCGTACACATTCATTCGGTTACCCAATGTTCATTCATCCATAATCTGTAGAGGTGCTTCGGGGTAGGAGAGGAAGCGGGGGTGTGGGTCGTGAGGACGGGGCTGTGGAGGGAGGAGGGGAGCGGAGGTCTCGTTATGGACAGTGATATATACATTGCTTTTAGTGCTCGTCGCATGTGTTGCTCGCTGGTTTTATCTCATTGCGCGCACCGTTGATGGGCTTCGACATTCGGTGTGTAGCCTCCTTTGAGCAATAGCCCAAGCGCGGCGTGACACTGATCACCTGACTGTGACCATACGCGGTTTGTGCTGAGTCATAAGCGCGACCTCGGACTTTGGGTTGATCATCATTCAAAATACCATGTTCAGCCTTCAACATCGCTTACCGCCTTCTCAGTCATTCCCTTCCTACTTGAAATGTTCCTCCGAAGGATAGCTACGCAAAAGAGCCGTCTGTTCACCCTCGGCCGCCTATCTCAAGACTTCTCATGCCAAATCTTGCCAAGCTCCGCGCGGATGACGACTGCCGGCACGACGCGTACCGTACTCGGCGCGGACTTCGATCCTCGCACGGCTTCTACAATTGCGTCACTGCCCCAGAGCGCACGGTCATCTAATCCAGATGACAGTGTGTGAAAAACCGCGGTGAGCTTATGAGGATCCTTCACGGGCTCCTCAGTTTGGTGGAGGTCGAGCCAGCACTGACGGCCTCCGGTCTCAAGGATCAGATCTTGTCGGCGTTAGAGCACCTGACAATAGTCAGCATGTGTCTTCTAGATGGTTATAGCTTACAGTCGATACCGATCCGTCGGAATTCCTACGTGGCGATACGACATGCATAAAGTATCGAACGTCCGGCTTGCAGTCTGGTCCTCAAGCGCAAACACCTCTCGACACACTCGCCTACTATCCGACTCGATACAACCCAAGACATGGCAAGCTCTCAGAAGCACATCGTCGCATTCGTGTTGCAGGCCTGGGGTGAGCACCACTTGGCATATTCTACGTAGCGGTCGCCTCATGATCTTTGATCTACTAGGTCACACCCGTCCAGTCGCCAACTTCTGCGCTCGCGCAGTCAAGCTACGCCCTCATGTCACCATCACCTTCCTCACTACGGACGCGTTCTGCGACCGCCTCACGAAGGAGCTCGCGCGTAGCTTTGACGATGGCGACGAGCATCTCGCGCAACGTGTGAGGTGCGGCTTTGCGCGTGTCGCCTTGGAGTGACGCACTGACCTTCGCTGACAGGATTGTCTCCGTCGGAGCTCTGTCTCATGGATTTGCCCTCGAGGAAGTCACACCGCTCTTCATTAGCGCATGGACCAAGCTCGCCGCTGAGGAAGGTCTTGTATGCACCGCGAGCGGCGTGCAGTTCTCCCCCTTGCCGAAGCCCGCTGCGCTCATTGTCGATGTATGTGAGAACGATCCCTCAGGACATCGCCGCACCTAACGTGCGTCTTTGCCAGTTCTTCGCTGTGAATGCTGCCAAGCATGTGAAGTCCGTCCATGGGAGTGATGTCAAGGTGTACGCCTGGGAAGCCGGTGACGTGTATTCCCTTGTGCACATGTTCGGCCCGAAGGACTTGGGTGGGCGCGGCGACATGGCGAAGGAAGTAGAAGACGAACTACGCAAGACCGGAGGGCAACGCGATGAAGTGACGCTCTCGGCATGTTGTTGTTCCCTAATGTCGACCCAACGTTGAGGTTGCTGACCGCGATCCACCCTTTGGTAGATTACTGTGACCCCTCGTGATGGGGCTGTTGTTCGGGTTCCGGCTCTCCCTCCGATGTATGAACACGAATTCTTCCCTCAGGACGTACGTCATACCTACTGCCCGGCTCTTGGTCTCGAACACGGAATCTGACTGCTTTCGTCGTTCTCCAGTTCCCATTTCCTACAGATCTCGCTGTCAAGATCTTCCCGCACGTCTATAAGTACGTTTCTCGCCCCTTACTGTTCGTTCAAGTCTCACCGATAGCTTCAGCGTACTCGAGTCCGTAGTGGATGGGCTGTTCCTTTTCAGCCCTGAGAGCTACCAGCCGGAAATCATCGCTACCGTCAAGGAGTGGTATGCAAGGACGGGTCGGCACGCCTATGCCGTTGGGCCGCTTTTGCCATCCGCATCGAAAGCAACTGCGATGGCAAACGAGCTTAGGCAGGCGAGCGAAGCCAAGGAAGTTGTCTCTTTCCTAGACGAGACCCTGAAGAGCTCAGGGGAGAAGTCGCTGCTCTATGTACGAAATGTTCCTAGTCACTTACTCGTGGTCAGATTCTAACTGATGTCGTTTCCACTTTCCTAGATGTCTTTTGGCTCTATATTCTGGCCGGTCAACACTCCGGAGAAAGTTTGGACATTCATCGATGTCGTGATGGAATTGAACATCCCCTTTGTGAGCCGATCTAATGTCTAGTCTTCGGTGCAATCTTCCTTATGCTCTCCCTATTCAGATCCTCAGTTGCGCGTCGCCTCTGGCTTCTGTCCCTGACAGTTTCCGGGAGAAGGTGAAGGCGTATGGGAAGGGAATACTGTCGGCATGGGCGCCACAGCAGCTCATTCTGGAACACCCCGTATGTTTCCCTGGATCCTTACAACCGCAATATGTATTCATTGCCCTGATGCAGGTTACTGGCTGGTTTGTCGCTCACGGAGGGCAAAACGGCCTGACGGAGGCGATCTCCGCCGGTGTCCCCGCGTGAGTACCCCCGCCTTCGTTCGTCCCAGCTGTCGACATTGATTTTGGATGTGTATTCAGGATTCTCTGGCCTTTTGGTGGCGATCAGCCGCACAACGCGGTGCACGTCAGCGAAAACCTCAAGATTGGCTACGAGCTACTTGAGGTGCGAACGGGGCATGGGCTGAAGCCCATCTTCCGCACCGGGTATACGCCTGTTGGGAGTGCCGAAGCGATCAAGCGGGAGGCTCGTGAAGTACTCGCAAAAGCATTCGGCGAGGACGGCGCGGGGAAACGAGAGAAGCTCCAGGTGCTGCGTCAATCCGTCAACCGCGAGTGGGAGCAGGGCGGCACGTCTTTGAGGGATGCGGAGCACTTCTTGGACAGCGTTTGAATAGTTGGGGAGGCATGTGCGTCGGCTCCACCAAGTTGTGACGAGATACTAGAACGAAGATGGAGCAATTGCAGCCAGGTTTTTTGCATTGTTCGATGGGAGTATGTGATAAACTTCGTTGGAAAAATGTATCGGTGGAGTGTAAGCGTGCAGAATATTGGTGCGCTACGTTAAACAAGTCATTTAACATAGAAGCTAAAGTGAAGCAAACAGGCATCAACACGTTTCTACGCTTTACTCCGAGCTCCGTCAGCGACAATTTTCGCGCTCCCAGATCACGTGCCATCCTGTACTCTACTGAACATGCTGCGGTTCAAACGTTCATTCACCGTCCATCGGTATTTCCTCTTCCACCGGCATGAACGCTGCTCTCACGAATGACTACATCATCTACGAGATATTCGGCCATCTATCCCTGATACAGAAACCGTTTACGTTCGATACAGCCCTCCGCCCACACTGGTATTGGAGACCGAGGGAAAGGCCATGGTCAGTAAAAGGACCCATGACTGAATTTCCAGCAGCAAAGGACGACGAAACCTCCGTCAGGAGAAGGGCACTCCACAGTCTCGCGCTGACCTGCAGATCCTTCTCGGAGCGCGCCTTGGATGAACTGTGGGCGGCCCCACAAGGCGGTCTCTACACGCTCCTTGGCCTCTTATCGGGATTCGTGGCGCGTGAAGGAACATATTGGGACCACAGGTTTCGTCCGAAGCAGAAGAAACCGAAAATGGACCACTTCGTGAGTCAGGCTCAGTTGTCACCTGATAGTTCACGTCTTTGATAGTAATCTACTAGTTCATAACCGAAGAGATATCTGATGAAGAGTGGACCACGTTCCAACGGTACGCCTCGCGCGTGCGCGAGATCGGATACCATGCATACTGGGGTTGGCGAGCACATTACCGCATCGACCCTTCAGTCTTCGAGATTCTCCACTCTCGGGCTGCCGGAGAACCCCTCTTCCCCAAACTGCAATTCCTCACATGGCAACGATCTGCCCGTAATTCCCGGGAACCTGACTCAAATTTGGAGCAAGACGCCAAAGTGACTCTATTACTGCAAATGCTTATAGTCCCGGCGGTCACCACTGCCATCGCGTTCTGGCATCCTTGTTTTCTCCCAGTCCATAAGTCTATCTTCCAACTGTCTTCCACCGTCGATACCACAGGGCACAACCAGGACATCGAAACAATAAGTTCTACTCGCCCTTCACTCCGGCACGTTCTCTTACAACTAGAATACGACACTCCTGCCCTCCATTCGCTCACCGTAAAGTGCCACGAAATTCGAACCTTCATCGCGCATGGGCGCATATCTTCCAACGCCCTCCCATCTTTAGCGCGGCTCCGACACCTCAAAGTACTAGAGGTCCATTCACTCGGCCCATCAGAGCCTGACACGTGCAACCTACCCCCAGGAGCTTTCCCGTCCATTGAGACTATCGTCCTGAAGCAAATCCCGCTGGCCCTGGCCGCTCGCCTCCTCGCATCGGTCACTTCTCGAGCGCTTTCCTCCTGCACTTTACAAAGCGACGAGGAAATGGATCCTTTTCAAGACGACATCCACCACCTTTCCTCCGCCTTGTGCTCGCCACCCTTCACCGCCTCCCTAATCGTACTCCACCTACGATTGCACTACGAATATACGCCTCCGGAGCCACATCATACCATCTTCCGCTTCGGCGACGCGCTTGGTCATGCATTGTTACATTTAACGCGCCTCCGTACGCTCACGATCGACGTCACAAACCGCCTCCTAGCGCTTACGGATGGCGATGTCCTTGGTATGGGCGCCGCGTGGCCCCACGTGAGCGCCCTCTCCGTTACTTACGGGTTTGAGCACGACGATTGGCAGCCACGAGCGATGCCAAGCGGGATGGCCAACCCTTCTATCCATGGCCTTATAGGCCTCGCGCTCGCATGCAAGCAGCTACGGTTCCTCCAATGCGATGTCGCTGATGTTGGGGAAGAAGACCTGCGGAGGCTGGAGGAGCGTGCTGCTCAACTTGAGGCCGCAGATCGTCGGGACACGATGGAAGGGCTTATCCTCAGGCGTGGCATGGGCTTCGAAGGTCTGCTTCTCTTAGATCCTCAGCGTCTCGCCCGTGCCGTTCGAAGAATCTTCCCAAATATCAAGGGTGTTCAAGGTGTGGACGCGGAAGGGCGTTGGTTAGAAGAGACATTTGAGGAGCTATGGCCTTACATGGAGGGCACTGATGGATACCAGTACTTGTTTGCACTGGACAACGTGCCGCGAGCCACCGAGATTGACTAGTACGCAGCGCTATCACGAACATCGAACGAGTGATGTATTGGTACCTGACGTATAGCACATCATCATCACAACCCCTCTCGCACCGTAGTCGAGATATTACACAGACTCTTGTGGCCGAACGACGAGTTTTACTCCACTCACTTGGTTATTCTTCAATCTCTCGGCCCCCTTCGGTATCACTTCCAGGCCTCCTTTGAGGACTTCGGGACGATTGGGCTATGATGGGCAATCTATGATCAGTGCTGTCCAAATGTAGAGAGGGAACACATAGCACATACCTTGATAGCTCCGGTCTCCAGGAGTGTAGGCAGCGCCCCAATGAGTGATTCACCGACAGCGTGGTTTTCCGCGGTCCCGAATAACCCGTGAGCCATGTGTACCCGTTTTCCGGTGACTGCATCGTCACGGTCTTTGATTGGGGTGGACAACACCACTACAAAGTCTCCGCCCGGGGCGGTAAGTGCGTACCCCAACGCGAGGGTGTCCTCTTCCGATATGGCGTCATAGACAACTTCAAATGGCTTTCCCTCCGCGAGTTTTTCCGCCTCCGCCTTGAGCGTGGCGGAAGGGAGCTTGCGGTCGAGCACGTGCGTTGCACCGAGGGACTTGAGGAAGGTGGCGTTATGCAATGAAGCTGTGGTGATGATTGGAGAAAACCCGGAGAGACGGGCGAACTGGATAACTGGGGCCACTTGCGTAAGCGTGTTGATAGCGTGTTAAGATGTATCAGTTTATAGCTCACCAAACTGTCCGACGCAAGTGGCACCACCACACACAAAGAATGGCTTCCCGGTGTACTTCCCTGTTCCTCCTTCGACCCATGGAGCCGAGAGCTTCGCAGATACCTGGCCTTCGGAGTTGTAGAGCGGGAAAGCGGCAGTTGCGAGACCGCTGGGAAGGGTGGCCGCCTCGTCAAACGAAATGGAGTCCGGGATCTACACAGGTTAGCACGCCGAGTCAAGACGACGTCATAAGCAGCCCTCACTTTCGCAGCGAGCTTCGCGGGAAGATTGAAGTATTGGGTAAATGTACCATGGATAGACTGCTTCGCGATATCGTACCATCCCTGGACAGCGCTTAAAGCCAGTGACCAACATCAGCACAATCTAGAAAATGAACCATATGAGAGAACTCACACCCTGTCTCCGATTGCATGCGAGGTCACGCCCTCCCCGAGTTGCACGATTGTGCCTGCGGCGTCGAAGCCAAGGACCGCAGGAAACTTCTCAACGAGTAGTCCAAGTGCTTGAACCTTCCAATCCAAGGGGTTCAATGCAGTCGCCTCGAGTTTCACGAGCACTTCACCAGGGCCCGCATGCGGTACATCGTTCGGTTTAAGCGCGAACGCGCCTTGCTTGGATTCGAGGAAGAGAGTCTTCTGCTGCGAAGGAAGAGACATGCCAGGATTAGGTATGCCGCAATGTGGAAAGTGGGTCGCTGACGTACAAGAGAACCAGGGTCTGGCAGTGACTTTATACTCATCACCGCTCTATAATCCGACATTGTCGGAGGGGGACGACTGATTTCGAAGGCTCCGAAGCTGTGTTCTGAGTGCAGCGTTTCTTGATTATCAGTGATATAGATCATGGAAAAACGAGATCGCCGTCGGTTCTCATGTGGAGCCCACCCTGTACTAGTAACGATCAGTTTTCTACACAAGTAAACAGTGACTCTTAGCTTACTTCTGGCCGTACGATTCCCTACGGCAACATAATTGCGGGTGAAGAAGAGTCCACGGGTAGCGAGCATGATTGTGCAGAAAGAAACCAGAAGGCGCAGTAAGACACGGGCTCAGGCGAAAACGTCATTGTAGCTTGGTCGGGTGCGACCTGTTGGCCATAGCCCACTTTCTGCTCCGGCCACTCCTGCCATTCTAGGTGGCCTGATTCTGAATAAGCAAGCGTTTAGCGAAGCGTGTACTGTGAGGACCGGGAGGACCCACAACTGCCGCCGAAGGGATGCTGGACGTTCGGAAGAGGGTGTGGGGCTCCAAAGAATACCATGGAAATTATGACAAATCTCGATATACTCAGCTTTCCACGTGGAGTTTCGATCACGTGATACTGATTGAGACCGAGACCCTCCAACGAAGGTTGGTGGTTGGTAACATTCAAGCTCAGGCTCTTCGCTCACTCTGTGCGGCCCAAAGAGAGTGAGTACGCGCGGACGCAAGACGTAATATTGTATAGTTGAGATTATAAAACACTAGCGAGCCTAGAAGTTGATAACAAAAGTGAGCATATTGAAAAGGCAGAAGTTCGGAGAATGGGGGACTAGGCATATTACCTCGGCGGAGCGCGGCACCAGGATCGAGAATGACGCATCAGATCTGCCAAAATCCCTTTGTGCCATAGTTCTACCAAAGGTTGAGGAAGAGGATCGGAAGGACGTACGAAGCATCGCCGCTGAAGGGACAACGCTGGATGAGGACGTTCCCTGCCCGAAGAACTAGCACCTTGAAAGTTCGATATTGAATGGTTATACGGATGCTTGTAGCCTTTCGAAGGTGTCATGAAGATCGCGGCGTTAGATACCATCACGTGGATGAAAGAAGCTATAGCAGCCTCATATTCTGATTCACAACTATTCCAATCTCAACTCGGGTATTGACAACTAGCCCAGGGTCCAATCCCAGAATCGCACTTCGTAGAACGTGCCGCCAGCACGTATGTGAGCCCTAAACCCTTGTAAATCCCACGTTGTCAAGTTGGAAAGGGAGATTGACAGGTGTCAGATGCGACTCACTTCAGCAAACTCGTCCTTCACAAGAACCCCTGGAAGATGCTTGCGGTCTGCTCCGCGACCTCCGCAGTTTGGGCGTATTGCTCGCCGTCCAGCTCGATGGATGTCATTTGGACATCGAGAGGAAATGGAGACCTGACATCTCGAGTAAGCACCATTCGTTGCGTCACATAACCTCACGTACGATGGTTTCGCATCCGCCATCACTGTGGGCGCGGCTGGCTTCGAGGGACGTTCCGATTTTGCGAATGCGGAGCTCAACTTGTTTGTGATGATACGTGACTGAACCTTGATCCTAGAGCAGGATGATCAATTATCGTCTTAAACAGCTATTAAGAACACGTACCATGCATAGGCATGTGCGAAAGTACCTCCAATTTCAGGCAGGGGTTCGCTTTGGGGGAGCTCTCCATCGTCGCCACCGAGCGGTTCCGCTTCGCTCTCCAGTTTGCTCTTCGTTTCAGCCCAACCCCAAAGCACAAAACGCGTTTCTTTGGATATGGCCTTGAGCACGGGGATCACTTTATCAAATAAGAGAACCCGTTGATGCAGAGTGCGGATACGCTCAAGATGGCCATCGTCGGGAGGTCCGCGTTTCGAGTCTGGGCTCCCGTCGTTGTTTGGATGGTCTCGAATGAAGAAACTGTACTCACTAGTGGAAAAGAACTGGACTCCATGATCCAGGCGTCCCACCTCCTCAGCACATGTCGCATCCCTAAGTCTCAGCATGGGTATTATAGCCTCGAGGGCACTAGCGAAATGCTTCAGCTCCTTGAAATTCTTCCCTGTTGTGTACTACGCAGTTACTCACTAACTGCTGGCTCTTCTGGACCAGGCTTTGTATCGTTCGACGGACTCGCCCTGATCCTTGAAGTGCTTCAAACAAAATATCTTCCCCTGTTTCGCATCACGACGACACCTAGGCGAGGATAAGAGCTTCCCATTGCGCGCCCTGCAGGGTAGACCTCTCGCCATCTGAGAAATTCGACGTGAGCAGCTAGATACGCGACAGATGTCGTGCGTTGTACCAAAGTGACGATTGAGGTAATTCACGTTCGACGCCTCGTTCAAGTTGGCCGTCCCACGCACAGACCATACGCACGTCTACAAGGTTTAATGCTATGGGCTCTTCGCCCACGGGGAAGGCCCCTGCGCAGCCCCGTCATCTTCCGCCTCCTGGTTACAACGCGTGAGGAGCTTCCTTGCGACCAACTTCGTGCGCACAAGGCGCGGGCTTCTAAAACCTCCGCGAGTTAACAAAATGAGCACCTAGGGATTGGGTCAGCTATTGGAGTAGGGACAATTGCACGAAATCTCGGACATAGTGTATTTGCAACGAAGACCCTGAACACTCCACCTTGATCGACAGGATAAGGGGCGCCTTGAAAACTCCAGCCAACGAAAGGGATAACGCCTTCAATGCCAGTATCAGGGGTATGGAGATGGGTGAAGATGAATACAGATCTATACAATACAAGTGGTGCTACAATGTCAGAATCCTGTGGATAACGGTTAGTATACCAAGGGCGGGCTGAGGGTGCGCAGGTCGATGCTCACCGAGTTCAATCATCCCATCTCATCGCCGACGGTACCCAATATGACACACCGCACTCCTCGTCCTGCTCGTCCAGCCAACACAATCCGTCCCGAAGCAGCATGTTCTCGAGTGCAGCTCGCGCGCGCTCTTGCGTCCAGCCTTTGCGCGAGACTAACACCTGCTCAGAGACCCTCCCACCATCCTCTTGCGCGATGGCAAGGACGACCGCCTGGTCTGCATCCAGCTCCCTCGGAACGCTCCGCACCATCTTCCGCCCACCGCCCACGTCGATGACTTCGTATCCCGCCCCGAGCGGCTTGAGCGTCTTGATGCTCCGCACGACGTCGTCCTCCGTGACGACGTCCGCGCCGACGCCGCGGAGCTTGCTGACCATGCGCACGAGCTCGCCCATGTCGATGAGGCCGCCGTTGCGCTCGCGCGTGCTCACACACACGTCGACGATCTGCACGCCGAGCTCGTGCTGCCAGTCGCCGAGCCCGAGCATCTCCGCCCACCAGCCGCCGCGCCGCGGGCCCGCGAGCGGGTCGACGCCGACGCCCGCGCACATCTGCTGGAAGGCGTGCCGGAAGGAGGGCTCAGCGCGGATGCGCGCCCGGTGCGTCGCGGCGTAGTGCGCGAGCGCGGCGCGGAACTGGGCGAGCTGGGCGTGAAGGAGGTCGACCTGCCCCTGGGAGAGCTCGGTGGAGAGTTCGGCGAAGGAGCGCTTGGACTGTTGTTGTCGGTCAAAGGCCGCGATACCGACGCCGCCGAGTCTGTGCATGGTGAAGAGGCCCCTGGGGGGTAGATGGGCAGGAGAGTCGTTAGGGGAGGCCTGGTGATTGTGGGCGGTGGAGGCAAGTCATGGGCGTCTTTCATGTTGACGCTCGGCAAGATAAGATTACCGCCGCACCTCGGTGGCATTGCTGGCAACTCTGGGTCTCGGACTTGCTTGAATTGTTGAGAGTTGTTGGCACTCTTCCGCATTCAACACCTTTGGCTCCGCTTCAACTTCAACGCACAAATGGTCTCCGTAAGTAGAGTGTGCCCTAGCGTGTGCACATGCGCCGAACCTAGCTCAAATCATAGGCCGAGCCATCAGGTATCGCATTCATCTTCCCCCCGTCAAACTATGGATGTTCGCGGATGTTCCAGCCTCTCTAGAGCCCACAGCCGAAAATGCCGAAGAACCTCGCCCTGTTGCTCTGAGAAAGCTCAAATCCTGAATCTTGGCCCCCTGATTCGCCACAATCTTCGTGGTGAGGTTGTTCTCCACCAGCGCTGCTCATCGCCGCTCGAAGGTCGCCTCACAGGCAGCGTCAGCAGCTTAGCTATCCAATCACCTCACATGCTTGTGGAAGGAAAGCCCAATCTTCACCCTCTCCACTTAGGGCACTGCATTGAAAGAGCGGTGCGTTTCAAATTATGGCCTTCTATTTGGCGCTCATGCGGTTGCTCTGTGCGGATTTGTAGGATCTCCTATAATTGCGGCGCACATTATGAGATAAGTCAGCCTGAATGGGCCCGATCAACGTCGAAATGCCCCGGGTTTACCTGTGGCGGCACCCTCTTCGACGCTTGGCCTGTTTTGTGCCGTTTCGAAGACCAATACTACAAATCTTCGCGTCACTGCACGTGTCGAGCAGTATATAATGGATCGAAGCAGGGGTCGTTCGAACATCTCCCCACCATCTCTAGATTACAACCCACTCAATGTCGGACAGTGACGGAAACGACCTGCAAAGTCTCTTGCTAGCAGGACAGTTGTTGTAAGCACACCAGCTTACCCTTGGGTGTCTCCGACGCTCATCTGTCTTATCAGTCGGACTAGCACGTACTGTGAGATGGGAGCACTAGGTGTGTCACTTGTCGTTGTGCTTTTACTGAGTGATATCTTACGACGTTCTGCTACGTTAGCTTTGATAGCCTATGACCACCTCCTCACGTTCGCTGGGGAGGTGCACTTCGTTTGGGGGCGCAAGTTCTCTGGGGCCACTGTTATCTTCGCCCTCAACCGATATGTGAACTTGTTCTCCAAAATAGCGCTCTTCGTGAGTACGGCATCATGGCCGAATCAAACGGACCAGGTATGAATGCATCCTTGCCCGTGATGCCTAGTTCTGACCACGTCGCTGTATCAGACGTGCGACCCTTAATTTTTCCGTGCTCCTGAACGCTCCCACTGATTATACGTGCAGATGCGCCCCACCAATCATCATCGTTGAGGCAACAACGGTGATATCCTACTTCGTCGCAGCGAGTACGCCGTGTTTACTCTTCATGCATAGTTACTTGAATACTAATGTCAACTCCGCTGTGGTGTGCCAGTATTCTCAGCCCTTCGTGTCTATGCAATCTGGTCAAAGAACTGGAGGCCATTCTTGGTCGTCATCATTGTCGCGATTGTGGTCCCCGTCACAAACATGGTACGGTGCTTCCGCCCTTCCTCCTTGTCAATACTCATCTCAAGGTCTTCAGTACCACTACATCCGATCTGTCCCCGACGCCGCGGGCTTCCCTTTCTACGGATGCGGTGAAGACACTGATCTCTCGGAAGAGCAGTTCGCCAAATGTGAGTGGATGCAGTCACGAGTGCCATCAGACACTCACGATGCTCCACCCAGTGTCTATTGTTACCCACAGCTGCGCGATCGCCACGGATCTCCTCGTGGTGGCCCTCACGTGGATCAAGACGTACGAGATCAAGCAGATTTCATTCGAGCTGCATGTCAAGGCGTCGCTTACCACCCTCCTGCTGCGCGATGGTACGATCTACTTTGGGTCAGTATACTGTTCACGGTCCTGGAGGCAAGTCTGTGCTAAGGTTTTATCTCTAGGATACTGCTCGCACTGAACATCGTAGATCTGATTATCAATGAAAGCGACTCGGTGAGTTGAGGCCTTCCAACGACCACTCGCCCGCTGATACGCCCACTGCCAGCTGTTTAACCCCATGCCACCTTTCATTGAAGCGTAAGTAGACACATGTCCATCCTCCTCGCTGGGACCCTGACACGCCTCTTACAGGATCACCTGCATCCTCATCTCTCGCTTTATGCTGAACCTCCGCGAGGCCGCGCGGGTGGAGCAGCACGACGCGAGCACGTTTGCAGTCTCGCAGCTCACCACGCTCCAGATCGCCCGCCCGGACATCGTCGGCGACCTCGGAGCCCCGCTCACCCACGGGACGTCCACCACTGGGTGGACGACAACGCTTGAGGTTGAAGACGTGCGTGACGCGGAGCAGCCCGATTACGGCCAGGAAGGCCATGCCCAGGACAAGGTCCATGCGGCACTTGTGTTGGAGAGAGGTGGTCCGCTCTCCGCGGGGCTGCTAGAACAGGAGCTCGTGGCACCTGAGGGGTCAAACTTGGTATGTCCCTGTCACCTATGCAGCGCTCATCTTTTGTGCTTACCTAGGTCTCCCCAACTTCAGGAGCTAATGCCTGTTCGGAACGGTGGCGAAGTTGACGTTGCATGAACGGTACGACGATAAATAGTATCAAAATGTTACTAACAGGTACTATATATACTATAGTGTATTGCATGAATCGTTGTATTAAAGAGAACTTTCGAGCGTATTCATTTTCCTACGATACATTGTTCGCGACAAAGTTTCATATCAGCGCAACCTTGAGGAGCGTCATGTCGGTAGACGAGCGGTGCTGCAAGGGCCCAGCGCGCCTGGAGTGGCGGGACGGGCGCATCAAATTCACACGCTCCCTTCCAATGGGGTGAAGGCCGAGGCCTCCGAGGTCTTGATCAGGCTGTCCTTATCCGATCCCGCGCTGACGACGTTGACACTTGACCGCGTCTGCAGCGTTCCCGGCGAACAAGCTCGACACCTATGCTACACATTCTCCCCAATGTCCGATCTCCAAGAAGAGCCGCGCACTTGGGAAACTGTGATGGGGCTCTATGTCCATCCACAACCGAGGCTGAGCCCCCGACCACAACTACCTGTACTACCTACCACGAGCCCTTCGCGCCATCCACCTGACAGGCTGAACCCCACGGTTCTCTTCACCAGAAGCTTTCCTCTGGTTCACGATGCCCTGCGTACGACAAAGAGCTGCATGTTACGTGTATCCTCCCAGTTCTTTCCAACCCCCAACCTGGGCGAACGGTACTGTCTCAAACACAAAGAACAGTGTCGGGAGTCCGTTCAAAAGTACAAGGAGGCGTTCTACAGATCCCACTCGCTGAGGGAGGCCAGCCTGCTGAAAGCCGACTGGGAATCCTATAAGAGTATTGAAGATCTTGAAGCGGCTATTCGTGTAACGAAGGAGTTCAGACGTTGGGTCAGGCGAGAGAAGAGGGAGCGGAGAAGGCACATGCGACAGTTCTACCCGGCTGGTGCGTGTTTCTCTCCCCGAACTCTTCGCACTAGCACCCACACCGACTGGGTGTTACAGGGTCATCAGATAAGCACAAAGTCAGCCTACGCACGCTAGAGGTAACATGCAAACGCGCCTCCCAACAAATTACCCTGGCAAATCGACGCGTGAAGTATTGGGAGCGTTGCCGTAAGGATCCGGGTTACCCCATCAAAGAGAGCTTCGCAAAACATTATCTTGATCAACGCGCTTTCTATTACCGGCATTCTGGCTATCCGAAGAGTGGACCTCAAAGCAGCAGAGGATACCTTGTTTTCGTCGTATCTCGTCTTTTTGTGCGCCGATCCTCACCTTCTGCGGTGAGGCCCCTCTGCTAACGCTTCAAAACAGGTAGGTTATGGAATATACCTGTGGAGCACTATCGTATCAAGCGTGACATAAACACTTGAGGTACCGCCTTCCGTTATCCGCTGGCAAAAGTGCTTACAATGGATCTCGTTTCAGACCAGCAGAGCTACGGCTACACCACACGCTTTCACCTAGGTGTATCGGTCCGAGAGCTTGTCATTGGGGTGTCTGAGAGTGGCATACCCATGTTTGTCATCCACAGTGCGCGCACCATGTTCGCTGGCTTTTGATGCTTCCGCTGCAATCGGGGGAGGCGCTGTGCGGTATTACGTCGCAATTGACAGAGAAGATCGAAAAGCTATGCATTTCTCTGATGTAGCTAGAAGCAAGGGTCCGCACACGTAAGAAACCCAATAACCCCGCGCCTCATCGGCCACTACTATATAGATAAGTTAATGCACGCCAAAACCGGTGCCATTTGCTCCCACTACATCCCAGCTTCTCTCAGGCTCTTCCTTTTACCCGACTACCTTTTGCACTGTGTTGCGTTCTTAGTCATGCCTGCACTTGACAATGCGACTGACCAGGAGCAGTATGCCTGGAACATCTACGCCAAGCAGCTATTTCCCCTTGGGCACGGCTATCCCTTGTGGATGCCAGATCCTGACCCATCAGCGAGCATGCCAGTCGAAATTGGCGATGTCGGCTGGATAGACCAAGGAGGTTTCTTCCAGCTTTTCAATGTTACCCGCGGGGAAGACGAACGACAGGCTCAAGGCGGGGTTCCTGAAGGCTTTGTACCGCTACGTATGACCGACCTCCGTGTGGTTGGACCCACAGAACGCATTATGCAGCGCTATATACATAGCCGTACTATCAAGGAGCTTAATGTATCGGGCGGGGTATCTGCGGGAAAGTAGGTCGATTCTCCATAAAAAGCGTCTCTTCAACCGGTTGATAGTGCCATCCCATCACGATCACAGTCCGGCCATAGCTTCTCTAGGAGCACACATAAGCTTCAAATGTGGTTCCGAGGCGGGCGCACTTCTCGTCAATGGGCCAGCGGCTCATACGCGCGTGGCAAATGCCCGAGGACTCATCGATAAATACATGCGCACCTACTTCAAGAGTTGGACGGCGTTCTCGAACGCACTTGGGTTCGACTTGGATGACGAAGATATATACTTCGTCTACGGAGTGACGAGGACAAGAAACTGGGCCGTCGCGGCCTTCAGGGACAGCTACGAGCGAACAGATGTCACAGTCAGCGGTACCCTAGGATGGACAGGCGGGGGGGCAGGGACCAATTTTTCTATAGGTGCTTCTAATCAGACTTTCTCTGACTGTCAATACCGAGTCGGACCAAGTTCATCAGAGCGCGGCACGCCATCTTTACTGTCACCTCCACCGTCACCCCGTTCCTCGCGGCCGCTCGAAGACTTTCCCGCACTTTCCGCTGCGCCCTCACACACGGTATCACCGCCTGTTATGGACCAAACCTCACAATCTACGCAGCCTACCTTCCTACGTGTACCGTCCCCCTATGGGGCAAACGACAGCACCGTGTCAGAAGGAAACCAATGTATATTTCTCAAATACTTCAAGATGAAGCGCCGCTCCAAGATCTTGCCTGCCCGTCCATTGCGGGCCGCAGCGGGGCCTGACGAGCTTCCGAAACCAGGACCCGATAGCAGTGCAACGGGCCCAATCGCAATGGAACTGGACCCGGATTACGACATGGAGAATTCTGATGATGACGACGAGTTCCCGCTGGGTTTTGAGAAAGTGCGCATCGTGTAACTCAAATTCATCACTAGGATGCTTACAATTTCTTCTCAAAAGCCATATGATCCAGTCAACGACTTGCTTGACTACATACTAGAGGTAAGTTGAAGTCAATATTACATGGATTTCCAGAGCACTAAGGTCTTCGCAGTGTTCCACGGCCTCAATCGCAATTGCCTCAGACGAGGATATCATTAACATCTTTGCCGTAAGTGTCAATGTGGGGATTTATTGTACCTTTTGCTCATTATTTAATCACAGGAAGAAACCCTCCCACCCGACGTTTTAGGTGCACTGAGAAGTATGCATCTCAATATAGCAGTGGAGGAAGACGGTGGTATGTCGTACCGTGGCATTCTTTTTGTCTTCATTGGCTGAGCCAAGTTAATGCAGTTGGGAGAGTACATGAAGCTCTCTTTACGAGGAAGCGAGGTATGTACGCACCCTTTGGGTCGTTGAAGTAACTTCTTGCCCTCGCCCCTGTGTCTCACCATCATATATATGTGTCGCCGAATGATCTCTATAGATGCTCGCCATTTTCGCACTCTTGCACAAGACATTGGGCAGCACGAGAGTCACTCCATGATGTATGGTAAGGAATAAGCTACGTCGTTCTCGTATCGTGGTGCCTCACTAGTGCTCCTGACTCAGGTGCATCGCCATTGGGGCCTCCCCCGAGCAAAAAACCACGAGTGGCGACGCGCAGAGCCGTACCGGGCTCAAAAGTCCGAGGTCAAGCCCGGCGTTTAGGGCACAGGCCTTGTCAGGATGAAAGTCCTGGCCCTATGGGAGGGTTTAGGCCGGGCCGGGCTCGGGCTCGTGTATCCTAGGTACTTGTCATAAGGCGTACGCCTTTGTAAAATACGACACATCATACTTGGGCGCCGATATTGACGCACTGTGCAGGTGGGCGTAGGGTGGGGGCGGGTAGGAGGCGAAGTGGGGGTAGTCGCTCTAGTTCAGGATGCCTGCGCAGATACCACAGATTGGCATGGAGCTGATGCCGTATGCTATGGCCCACCTGAGCTGAAGCTGCTGCTGATGGGCTCGACAGCACCGAGCTGGCTGCCAGGATCGTTGAGAAGGGGCCGTGCGCTGCCTGCCTCTGCGAGAGCCCAGGTCGATTCTACAGTGAATGAGGAATTGTCTGCACAAGCGAGAAGGGGGTGGTGTTTTGACACGAGGAAAGTGCGATAAGTGATGCTAAATAACATTTGAGAGATACGGTGTGGGATCAATATCGGGGACGAGAGCGACGGGAGCCTGAGGAGGGGCCCGCCGCCCAAAGGAGCGAGGAGGTAAGTCACGTGTACCTCTTTCCAGCGCTCAAGTCTTCACACGGCGGGCATTTCCGCATTTTCTCCCCATGAAAAGCCGACACGAAGTCCAGACACGTGGCTTCCACTTTCGAAAGGTTTTCTGAGTCTACGGTATTTCCCTCTTTGTCAAGTTTTTATGTTATCATGTGCATCGGGATCACGTGATCAAAAAAGGAAATTGTCACATCTTCGCTCGAAAATCTATGCTTGCTAGTCAATCCCTTACGAGCTACTACGCCAGGCTACTCCTCACCGCGCTGAGCCTCCCTCAATGCGAGTAATCTCTCTACTGCGCTAGTCCACTTCTCGCCGCTCCTCACCGCTCCCCATCGCTCCTCGCTGCTTCCGACCGCTTCCCACCATTCCCCGCCGCTCCCCGCCACTCCCTGCCGCCTTGTCACCGACGGCGGTCGGGCAAGGCTTCTATTTCTGTCTGTTCATTCCCACACCCTCGAGCTCCTCATATGCGGTGCCGCCCCGCGCCACTCGCCTTCGCCATTCTGCTCTCCTTCACTCCCTCTGCATTGCGGCACTCTCCACCTCAATGGTTCACTCTTCGCTATACTAGTTTGCCTTAAGTGATGGTTGTATTCATGCTCAGGAAAACTTGTTCGTGTGCACATGTGATCACGTTCATTGCCAGAAAAGTGGGACAAAGGTTAAACATCACGTACTCAAAAAATTGTATGAAAAGGTTATGCAAATGGAAGCCACATGTCTCGACTTTGTCTCGGCTTTTCATAGAGAGAAAATTCGGAATTGCCCGCCGTGTCAGCGCTTCAGCGGCCAACAGTAACAGGCGCGTGGCCCGGCGCCTTTTGATATCTCTCTGCTCACTGTCCTCCGCTACGAACGTCTATCCTACGCCTGCAGCTCTGAATGCAGCAGCATGGAGGTTCTGTCCGCCCATCATCAAACTTCCAGTCCAAGCTTCCAGCAGAATGGCACTTTTGCGAAGCCGTCATAGACGACGCAGGCACCCTCTGTCCTAAGCTCATCGTACCCTTCAAGGGGATGCGGTACTGCTATGCGCACAAGCGGGAATGCTACAAATCGGTTTCGTCCTACAAAGAGGCTTTCCATAACGCTCGCGCCGTAAGGGATGGTGCGCTCACCGGGCGTCAGAAACTCAAAGACATCAGGACCCTCAAGAAGCTCGACGCAGCTATCCGGGCATCGAGGATATACAATCACTGGGTCAAGATAGAGATGCGGCAGCGCATTTGGCATGCCACACGTTTTAGGGCACACGGTACGTTATTCCCATATGCCGTTGCCCCTCATGTCGCCCATGATCCCTCGATCTCCAGCCCAAACAGTCAATCACGCATATAGCATCGAGAGCTTGCACTTGTTCGCTCGCAAGTGCGATAAGCTAATCCGCCTTGCGATGGGCAGGAGGGCGAGTTGGACAGAGCACAATCTCGGGCGCACACCTATCCAACTGCGGGATCCTGGCTATCTGTACAGGACAGATTTTGCCCGCGAATATCTCGATCGGCGGAACCACAGCAAGAAGACACAAAGCGGGAGTCGTGCGTCGTTTGCAGAAAGAGCGGGTGGGAAATATATGGTGCGCCTCGCGTTAAGAGCCCTAGTATGTGACCCTGTTTTCGCCTCCGGGTAGAGCATCCCACAATGCTAACATAGAAGCCTAAGGCCGGGTTTGGCATCTACGCATTGTATACCCACAGACAGAGGTCAAGATCCGTGACTCCCGCCTGGCATACTCCAGCCCTGTATGCATAGGTACGGCTTCGTCGTCCACGCTCCCCGACGTTCGCCTTTCGCTATGCGTCAATCATGCCCAGACATCTGACCTCACTCGCACTCCCCCGAAGACGTGGACGCACAACGGCTCAACCGCGCAGCTCCTCCAAACACGTCTGTGCGACCTGCCGGCCTCTTGGAGAGATATACACTGTTGAGTGGGCAACGTCCTATGCGCTACCACGTTAGATAGGATGGAGTTGGAAGGGAAGAGCTGGAATTGCTTGGCTGGCATGGTGAATCGATGTATTCTATCTAATACGGATGCCCATGTTGTATTCTTACACCAATGTCATGTTTACGCAGCTTCCCCGTCCACAACACCTTATCGTCTTTGAAGGTTTCCCCCGGTCTATCACCTCGCTGTCGGACACTTCCACCATACACTCCGAACTCGCGTCGCCCACTCATCGATGACTTTCGACAACCTCGTCTCGTTTTGAACCCTCCTCGGTACCCTTCCGCCTGCCTGTTACGCACCGGACCAGGGGACAGGCACCGTAAGAGCTCGTGCGCAGCAGGCGCCTCGCTGACGCCCACGTCCTCAACCGCCATGCTGGCCGCGTCCGCACCATCCCCACTGCTCCTCGGATCTCCTCCGTCTCCAGGGCCCGCAAGACAACTCGCGCCTCCTTGTCCCTGAGGCTCATCATATGGGACGGCGATCAGGGCGGCGAGCCCTCGCACGCGTGCGAGGGCTGAATGCCGATGGGCCGGCTCTAGCTGTGAGCGCACTCACAAAGCTCATGGGAGGGGGGATGTGCGCGTCGGGTTAGAACGTGCGGCCGTGCGTCGTAATGGCCGCCGGCCCTTGGTGGTGATGGTGGCTGCCCCAAACTGAACTATGACCCTTGGACCTCGGCTCACCTGGCGGTTCGCTGCTCAAGCCATCAGAACTTTCGGAAGCAACCAGGAGTCACGCGAAGGCAAATGGGCGTGTGTTGCGGGGTATACATCTCAGTGAGTATTTATCCTCTCAGTGACAACGACGGCGACTGAGAGAGCCACATGAACGTACCATAGATCTGGAGCGCACACAGACGGAAGCCAAAATTGGGCCGACAGAGAAGCCAGCAGCCCGCCCGAGCGCCCTCTCACGCGTTCCTCCGTCAACCAACGTTAGCGTTCTAAGCCTTCCCCCCGAACTAGACAGCGCGTACACGAAAACCACAGCCTTCTGCATCTCATATGTCCTATTCAAGGATCGGCGTCACGGTGGACCACTTCTGTGAAAAATGCCTGCGAAAATGAAGACGGAGACGAGGAAGAAGGGAGTCCACGCGGAGGGGCGGGTCCTGTGCATCCACCTCGTCGGGGAGGTCTCTCAGGTTTCGAGCGATTATGTCATCCTCGCCGCTTGTAGATGATCCTACTGACTGAATGTCGTATCCCGCCGCCGAGGCCTGTCAATGCACCCAGGTCGATGTGATAAATGCGGAGACTAGCCCCACAGCTCATTATACCTTGCAACAATCCCCGTGCGTGCTCGAATCCAGCTTATTTTCGGAGTTCACCCTCAAAACGCACGAAGGTTATGGCTACTCAATCCAACAGGGTCTTTCACGTGCATGTCACCGGGGTATGAGTGGATAGCCAGAATAGGCGAGCTCAGCTCTTGGCTTAGTTGTCCGGCTTCCCAGGCTCGCGGCCGCTCCAACAACTTGTGTACGAAGACTTCTTCCCTCAAATAGTCTAGCAATTAGCCCAGACCGTCAAGCGAACCTTTCATGTTGCGATGGCGAGGAACGCCCTAACACCCTAGATGGAGCGAGCATCCGACGCAGTGAGGGTCCGATCGGCGAAGCCCAACATGGAGTAGATATTGAGCGTCGCGCCAAATTGGGAGGCTACCCCGTGATGACGTCATAGGATACAAAACGTCCGTCCCAGCTCGTGGCTGTCTATGAATCGCTTTGGCTACGTGAGTACCTTTCACGGAGAATACAACGCTGTAATCTCTCTGACGCCACTCCCAACAGGTCCTAGGACGACGTACTTTTGTGTATGATACTCCCCGCTCACTACCGATCCTCCCTGGGAACCTGCGGTCTCGACGAGCCTACGCAGATCCAGAAGTGCCCCCGTAAAAGAGGGCTGTTCTGTGAGACTCCGATGACAGAAAAGCTGTCCTCCCCGAGATCCAAGGGCAGCAACACTGTCATATTCTTCCCCCATCCTCCCCGGGCCCGACATTCCGTGCGGATCGGCCGAGTCCACGTTCTTTTCAGTCAGCCGCTGAGATGTAACGCTCCGATGAGGTCAGCGAAAACGAGATCAACGTCACCCTGCTGGGCCGCAGTCCGCTGAAGAATCCGCGCTCTTCCGCGGCATACACACATATCCCTACCATCGTCCACATACCGGTGAATATTGCAGCCTTGTCCTCCGACGGCGCCGGTCCCGCCGCACTGTGTGCACCCTGGGCTCGCGCAGGCATCGCGCTAGGCTATTCCAGGTACACAATTGTCTCATCCGCACAGGAGCGGACCATAACGGCAGAAGTATCGGCAATCCACATATCAGCGCCCCCACGTAGCTGTGTATTCAGTCCTGCGCTTTGTGGGCGCATACGAGTACGCGGGAACGCGATTTGATGTGGTTGTGCTGTGTCTGACGAATACACCGTGCGATGTAGAAGGAACGAAGGAGCGCGCAGGCGCGCGGGAGGTGCGGCAGCGCGCGCTAGAACCCGGCGCGGGCAGGGGAGCAAAGCACGGCCTCCCGCCCTAGTGGGCTTCCCAATACAAGGGCAGCGATTAGCGAGGGGACGCCTGTGTCGGTGGGGGCGCGTGGGGGGCGCGCGAGCCTCGAGAGGCTGGTGACGGGGGCCCAGCCCGCCCGCGGCCCGCCATTCAGAAATTGCGCCTTGGGAGCGCAATTTACACCCTCGAGGCGGGCATGGGCCAGGGGTGGGGAGGCCCGTTCGCACGTCTGGCGGTCGCCGGGAGGCTCATTGGCACGCGCAGAGATGGCAGAACCTCCATCGATGGGCCCGCCCCGCGCCGCCACCGGCCACTGCCAGGCCGCTGGTTTGTGCCCACGCCCGTTCTCGAGGGAAACGCCGCGGGAGACGCGCGAAGCCACTCTAGGTGCGCGCCTGCGCCTGCGCGGGCGCACGCGAACGGCGCCGCTGACGTCCGCACGCGGGTTCCTTAAGTTCTGGAACCCGTCCGGCCGGGGAGGAGATTTCCGGGCCCGCATTACAGCAGCGCACTCGGCGACCATTACGCTGCACGGCGAGCGGCGACGGTCGAGCGGGGGGATACGCGGGGACCTGAGGGCGGGCCCGCCCCGCCCACAGGGGAGTATCCCAGCAGTATCGTTAGGTGGACGGGCAGGACACGTGCGATAGGCTCAGAGTTTGGGAAGACATAAGCGAGAGGCGGGAAACGAGGCTGGCGCGCAGGCGCGGCGAGGAGGCGTCGAAGGCCTTCATGCCCAAGGTCCGCGCGCAGTGCCCGCCATATGGCGCGCGGATAACGCGCAGCCCGTCATATGTGCCTAAATACACGATATATTCCGTCCCCCCCCCCCTCAAGTAAGATATATGCGATAAGTCTAGCGTCCGCAGCGCGAGCGAAGGGCGCGACTGGGCTGGTCGGGGGCGGCGGAGAGAGGGTGGTAGTTAGGCGGGGTACAGCATAGCGCGTAATGTTCACGGCAGCGAGGATCCAGGACGGCCGTCAACGACGCCACTAAACGCTAATTCTACCTCCTCAGCATCGTCCGCATAAGCCACTCCTAAGAATGAAGGGGCAGCAAAGTCGGGGACTCTGCAGCCTCTGCTGCAAAAGGCCCGCTCTCGGCAGGAGCGCAGACCCGCCACCTCGTACGCTTGATCCCCAACTGGGAGCGCTTCCCGCACCGCATATGGCCCTGCGAGGACGATAGTGCGATGCTGGCGCCGATCTTGTCCCCTGAATGTGAGAGCGTGCGGTCCCAGCTTGGGCCTGCGTTGGCCGGGCTGGGCGCCGCGTCGTTTTGCGAGGCGCGCGCGATGTCGAAGACGAAGCACGACCCGTCACATGCCGTGTCGTGTGAACAGCGGGGGAGGTACAGCACGCGCGACGCCGCGGAGAGCCCAGCTTCGAGCGCGCGGCCGCGCTGGAGGCCAGCGAGTGGGCCCTCGACAGTGCCAGCGCGACAGAAGGCAGCGTCGGGCGACACGACTCAGCGCTGCCGTCAGCAACCACGCCATCGGCGGCGCGCGGCCGCATGGAGATCCGACACCAGGGCGGACGTAGCGGCGACGACATATCGGAGCGTCGAGGTTGGGAGGAGGACGCCGGCGGCTCGCGGCGTCTCGCGCAGGGTTTCTGTGCAATTCTGCATGTAAGTTAACCGGACAGGTCTCGCACGTTAATACAAGGCGTCCTACGTACAAGGATAGCGCGCCGGGCGGGGCACCGAGCGCGAGGGGCGAGGCAGCCGCCGCCCTTCCTCGCGCGCCGTTCCCCCGCACGCGGGACGACGAAGCGAGGGAGGGGCCCACGAGGTAGGGAACGCGACGTCGAATCCGGGCGACGCCCTCCCTACCTGCGCACGCGCACGCACGCACGGCCTGCGCCTCCTGGGGGGCGGGCGAGGGGGGCAGGCGGCCGCGCGCGCAGGGGCGAGCGTGACCGCCACGGGCGTGCCAAATGAAAGCCTGCAGGTGATGCGATGGGCGACCCAGATACGTCCGCCCCGGGAGATGAACGCGTTCGCCAAAACTTTCCGCGTGCACCTGGCGACCGGGTTCCCGCCGTCGCAGCATTGCGCTCGCTCGCCGCTTTCTGTGATGGAACGCGGGTTTCTGACGAGCGCGGGTGCGCGAGCGGGTGCGTGTGCGAGGGCGTCGAGGGCGACGTCGGAGAGGTGGGTCCTGGAGGACCGTAGTGGCCGTGGGGGGGTGTGATCAGGCGATGGAGATTCTCCGATCATGAGAAATCGGGACGCCTAGAAGGTTTGCAAGGGCGTCTCGAATGCGCTCAATGGCACCCGGGCGACTGCGTGGACGCGTTTAGGCGGCAGGGGGGCTGCTGCTGGGACGGGGCTGCGGCACGAAAATGCCGGGGAGCGTTCTGCGGGAGGGCCGCAGGGCGATCCGTATGTTCCTGGGATCCGTATTTCATGGAATCTGGGGAGGATTCGACGGCAGCACGGTGCGGGAAGGGCACAGGTCGAAAGAGGCCGGCAGTGTGCACCGGTGGACATAGCCAGAGAACGAGAAGGCGGGGGCGGCGGACGCAGCCGCCGAGTGGAATGGGGCGGAGACGGTTGGCGCGGCGGCGATTCCGGGCGGCGCCTGAAGTGGCGGAGGGACCCGAGCCTGATCTAGCCGGGGCGAGATAATCTTTGCAGAGCCTCGCCGGAAACACGTTGCACGGATAACCTGAAGAGGGAAACGGACACTATTCGACGGTATTCATTTTCGCGAATGGCGCCGATGGGCTCAGTCATCCCCGCCCCAGCAGAGTTTGCCAGCGTCGCCTTCCGCTGCCGTGGTCCGAGGGTCCCACCGCCTTGGGAAGTATAAGTATACACCTCTCACCCTCCCAGGCCGCCCTTTTGTTCCAGCCGCCACTGCACCATCTCATCCGCACTGCTTTATCATCCTACCTACCCTCCTCTCCTGGCGCAAGACATGACCGAGTACGCCACCGACCCAGAGGTCATCCAGGAGTTCCTCCACGCCCGCAACCGGACAGCTAACTGGGTCAGCGTCCACTCGCGCGGCGTCAACTTCGTCTCCGCCTCTTCGCCGCCGTCTATGATCAGCGACGAGGACGCGCCGAGCTATGGGCCCAGTGAGTCCGACGCGTCCAGCTCACACTCCACCCCTCCACGCATGCTCCTCCGCTACGACGACGGCCGGCCAGACGTCCCCATCTCGCACGAGCACTCCTCCTCCTCGCCAACACACAGCCGATCGAGCGGCCGGCCGCCCTCGTCGTCGCGCCACTCCCAGCCGCGATCGCGATCAGGCTCGCTCTCGCCAACGGATCCGCGCCGCGCGCCTGCGTACGGCCAGCCGTCGTCGCTGTCGTACGCCTCGGGCTCGCAGTACGCAGCAGCAGCAGCAAGCCTGAACGCGGCCCCAGAGAACATACGGGTGCTGCCGTCCCGCCAGGCCGAAGACTCCCAGCGGCCGCGGGCGTCTAGCTCGTCGCATCAGCGTCATGCGTCGGGACAGGCCCTGTTCCCGCCGCACGCACCCTCGATCCACGATAGAGTTCCGCCCCTCGCAGATCCCCTCCACGCCTCGAACCGGGCTCCGCACCCACATCCGCCCAGCCACCCCCGCCCATCCGCCAACCAGCCGATTCCGATTCCCGCTTCTCCGCCCACCGTAGGCCCCTCGGCGCAACCCCATAATGGCGGTTCCCGCTTCTACGAGCGTCCAGGCATGGCTGCGTCCCAGGCCGGCCTACCCTATTCCTACTCCCCGCCTGCGATCGTCTACGCTCCGTCCGGGCGACATCACAGGTCCAACTACCAGCCCCCCGCGATAGTCTACTCGCCCTCATCGCATCACCGCCGCGCCCCAGGAATGGCATTCAGCAGATCCGACCCCACCCCGCAGCCGAACCGGTACTCCCCAGAAACGAATGCCGGACACACCCCATTCCCATCTGTGCAGGGCTCGGTATCGCAGGGCCGCCCGCGGCACCAATCTCTTAGCGCGGCAGATCGCGAATCCCCCCGCGGCCGCAGCTTCGCGCCCACGTCAGGGCGCGACCGCATGCGCACCCGCTCACCGACCCCTTCACTCGAGAGCGACACAATGAGCGACAGCTCAGGGAGCACGTATTACGTCCTGCCTTCGCCCGGCCAAAAAGTACAGATCATCGTGAGTGTCTACCGTCATTATCTGACTTCTTTGTCCCGATCGCCCAACGTGCGTGAGGGCTGCACGTCTGCGGCGCTGCGCGATCGTGCTTTTTCGCAGTTTGGGACGTCGACCACAGCCGATCTGGCCGCCCCGTGTATTTCATTCTGCGCGATCTCGACCACGGAGATTACGATGTGCAACGCCTCGCACGCGTTGCTCCGGCTTCCCCTTCCCTTTATCTTCGTCATCGTCCGCCTCTCGAGGAGTAGCAATACTGACGCATCCACAGGTACCCAACTCCGCGTCGATATACACGCAGACGCCGCCGGCGAAAGCCCCGCGCACCCCGCGCACGCCGTCGTCGCCGTCCTCTCCTTCGTCCTCGGGCAGCATGAAGAAGCCGTTCTTCGCACGGATATTCTCCCGCGCCTCTGGCTCGGTGGACTCGCGCGGCTCCAGCGGCCAGGGTAAGCGCCTTCGCTGGCACACTACCGCGGGCGGTTCGAGTGCTCACCTCCCTCCCCCGTTCGCAAGCCCGCGGTGAGCGGGGCCGGATTCCCGTCCCGTGGCGGTCGCAGGCAAGCGTTCGCGCGCGCTAGGAAGGCCGTGTGTGTGCAGGAGTGACGAGCGCGGACCGGTGTGTGTGGTACGTGGGCGCTCTGCAACTGAGTCCGCTCGGATGCTGATGCGCAAACTTTGGGGTGTGAACAGAATCCGGCATCGGCAGCGCTCTCTACAGCAGGAAAGGCGTTCTTGTTTTCGCTCAGGCGCGCTGGCGCCTCTGGGGTGTCAGGGTGTTGTAGCCTCTAACCTCGACCTCTTCACCTTTCGTCTCATCCCCGTCTCTTATCTCCAATCCCGTTCCTCTCTACACTCTCCCGATACGTCTTTTGTTTTCCCCCCATTACTGCGTAACGTGACACTGACACTGCCTCCGCTCAACGCTACGCCACACACACTCATTCTTCGGCTTCTGTTCGCTCCCCCTTTCTTCGCCACTTACTCGTCTCTTCCTCTGATCGCCACCTCTGCTCTCCACCACTCCTTCAAGCTCCTCACTCTCGCCTCTCGCCTGTGCGCAGCACAACTCTCGCCCTGGAGTCGGACGCTCGCTGCGCTTTCTTGTTCCCATGATCCGTCTTCCTTTGTCCTAACTCACACCACCATCATCTGCATCGGTATCTCCATTCACGACCAACACTCACGACACTGTACTCCACGCACATTTCCTGTCCTTTTTGTGTATTACTACAATCAAATACGAAACGCGCTACCCCCCTCCACCCCCCTCCCGCTCCCACATAGATGTATCGCTCCGGCCCACCGTGTACTATATCGCTATACTCATCCGTAATGCATACGTACCTCGAATCAAGGCACCCGGTTGTGCGCCACACCTTTCGCGTGGATCAAAAGGTGTCGTCGGCGTCCTGAGAGCTCCCCGCGCCCCTCCGTCATCTTTACGTACGCACGTACGCCCGTTGCGCGTCGATAGCGAGGCCGGGCGTCGCCGCGCGCACACGACGGAGGGGCGTGTCGTGCGCGTCGGACATGATCGTGCGCACGCCGGCTCCGTCAGCGGGGGGCCTCGCCGGGCGATAGCTATAGAGATCACCGCGAGTGCTGGTGACGTCCGCGCCTTCTGAGCCGCGAAGGCGCGGTCGGGTGACCCGGGCGCCCGCCGCCTGCGGCCGCGTTATGGCCCGCAGATTGCAGATGGCGCTATCGGAGGCTAACGCAGGGCTAAGCCTCTAAAGTCTACGGGCGGGCCGCGTTACGACACCGAGTGGCTCGCGAACGCGCGCGAGCCCGCAAGAAGGGCGTCCTCTGGGGCTCCTGCTACATCATGCGGCTGCCCGCCAGCGCTGTGGCCAACGGTGGTATCCTCTGCGAGCATGCGCCCCCTCGTGTGCGGGCATAGTGTCACAGTGGCCCGGCGCACTCGCGAGGGTGGAACGTTGCGCCGCAGCGGGACGTTGTGGCTGAATGGAGAGCGCTCCAACCTGGCGCGTGAGCCTCCAGAGAGCTGCTCCGGTGACCCTCGTCGTCCCGAGCCGTAACGCCCTGCGGAGCGCCACATATCAAGAGCCCTCTGAGGGCCGACGCTCTAGCCTCCCGTTGACGTTTCCGCCTCCGACGAAGGGGTGTTTGGCAGCTTCTTTCGGAATATCGATGCAGAAGTGCAGAAGGGGGTGGGTCTAAGCTGCATGAGCTGCAAGACAAGTGCCCTAGTGACTTATTCAGTGTCCATTTGGATTTTGGCATGCCTCTTGCTATTGACTCACCTGGCAGCGGGCCGCAAGAAGATGCCCAGCTTGAACAATGACCTTCCGTCAGAGCGGGTGTAGCATCCGATGTTAGCCGGGGGTCGCTTCAGGGAATTAATGGTGCTTGTGGGGTCGGGGAGGCGGCGGCTTCACCGCTACTAGGTTTGGGCCCCATTCTTGCCCTGATCCACCATCTCCGTCGCCTGGTTGCCTTGTGATTTTATACATATGCATATGCACTGTGATTGTATTCCATTTGTACAAACAAGAGCAAGGAGTAGCGCACACTATAATTTCTGCGGAAGGAGAGAGTTGCGGGGATGTTGGAGTTTGGTGGTGAACGTAAAAGGTATGACGCCCACGGGAACAGACCGCCTGGTTAACTCTCCTGCCAACCACCGGCCAGAAAGATAATTCTGAGAGCAAGAACTCGTAACATTTAGCTTACCGCAGACGCGTACGCATGAACTTTGTGTCCCGGCCTTCATACAAAGACCTTCGAACACGTCCCGACCCCAGCACCCCCGCTGTCCCGCTCACCCTCTCACCCTCGTTCACTCTACGAGAAGGAGAACTCACCAGAACCCGCATCGTACGTACACCCCGGTCCGACTGCAGCGGGTTCGAATTCGGACACGCGACGCACGCCGTCGCGTCCGCCGTACCCCACGAGGCGGCCCAGAGCCTCGCAGCCCGGATCGCACGGAGGGATGGCGGCGGCTCGAGGCGCCCGTCGCACGCACAATGCTGGAGGGATGGAGATAAGTACGATACGGTTTAGGCATGTCCAGGTACGCACCGCCCTCGCTCCGCACGGCGGCGCGCGTGGCCGGCTCGCAGCTCGGTCGAATGTCCAGCATGGACACCGGCGGCGCAGCGCGCTGTGATGCAGCGGCGCCGCGCTTTTGTCATGGAACGCAGCCCCTGCGCGTGCTTATGCGCGTGCGAGCAGTGGCGAGGCCGCAGCGACGTGCACGGAAGCGCGTCGGACTCGGAGGAAACGCCGCGGCGCAGCCGCTGCAACCACGCTTGCTTTGTGCGCACCGAGCACGTTGGACAACGGGCTCGCGGCCCACCGCGGTCGCGTAGAGATGCGCCTCGTGGGTGCGGTACGCATCAACGCGCGAGCGCGCTATGCAGCATGTGTGCATATAAGGACGAGTGTGGTGTTGGGGTGCCTTGCCGAGCTGACGCGCTGCTCGGGATCGGACGAGCGGGACGTGCATCCCGGAGCGCAGACCATTCTACAGGTGCCTGCCGCGCAGCAAGCGCATCTAGTCGCGCTGTGGCCCTGGCCGTGGGTTTGAACTTTGAATGTTGCGCGCCCTTGACAAGCTGTAAGCGCCCATTAGCTGTTTGAGTCATGCGCGCATGTCACGCGGTCGGAAAACCCAGCGACACAGCCCACCCCTTGCGCGGTCATTCGTGGATGGACGACAGGAGAGAGGATAGATTGCGCGATCCACGATCAACTGTAATAATGAGCGTATACGATAAACGATAAACAGTGAACAATCAACCAGAGTCCATAAGATGCGCCATAGGGTATGTGAGGTGCGGCATGTGTACATGCGTGGGTCCGCGTCGGGTGTAGCGCGGGCCCGTGGAGACTACTCGATGGGCCCCCACACCGAGCGCGCAACATCGCGCACGAGGGTGAGCTTCTTCGCAGCGTCCTATACGGTAGCACGTAGCACATAAGCATAAGCATGGTCAACGACGGATGCAGAGGGTGCGCGGCGCACTACGGCCGAAGAGACGTACCTCGAGCGAGATGAAATTGACTTTTGAGTGAGACGAGAAGCCGCATTGGGGGCTTAGAGCGAGCCTGCGTGCAGCGAAGGAGGGAAAGAGAGGGACCGCATTATCAGCGTCAGCGCTCGGGACCGTGCGGAAGCGATCTGCGGAAGCTAGAGGGGAAGAGGGGAAGCAGGTTGTGTAGGACGTGCCATGCTAGGTAGACAGGTTGCGGAGATTGGCTGGGGTGTGACACAGGGGATAGAATGCAGGGAAGGGACAACGGAAGAAAGGAGGGGAGGAAGGAAAGCGAACGTACTGAGCGAGAGCCTCGCGCTGTGTCCGTGGGACGTCTCCGCGGGTCATCGCGTCTGCAGCTTGCATGATACGCTCGCGTAGCGCGGCAGGGTCCTCCATCTGCAAAGAAGGAAAAGAAGGAGAAGGGCGGGTTTCAGCCACCCGCCGGGTGCAGTCCGGGCACGCAGATCGCAACTTTGGTTAGTATTCGGCAGCGAGCGCTGCGGGCGCACGCACCTTCGCGGTCTTGGTAGAAAGGAGGCCGAGGACGACGACCTTGTTCCGCGGGAGGTGACGGAGCGGCCCGAAGCCGCCTGCACGAGCGGTGTCATATTCAAGCTGCGAGGAACAGGGTCGCGTCAGCGTGGAAGGCCAAGTGTGAACGGAGGGGGCGGCGTACGTAGAAGCAGTCGGCGCTGACTCGGGTGAATAACGCCTTGGCGATGAAATCGTATGGCCCTTTCGCAAAGCCCGTCGCATCGGGCTGCGCACAAGTGGTCAGAGACGAGTGTGGCTGGGTGTAGCACCCAAGACTGGCACGCACTTTGACGTTTCCGCGACATACATGTATGCCCGCGACCATCCCCGCCGGCCGGTCACGCAAGCACGCGTCGAGCACGCCGAGGTACGTGTCAAGCAATCGCGCGGGGTCGACGCCCGACTCACGCATTCGCCTGCGGAAGTCCTCATCGCAGAAGCACGCCAAGATGGGGTCGTCTATCTGGATCCTGCCTACAAATGTCCAAAAATGTCGTCGCTCAGCGTGGGGTCACACGAGCGGCGGAAGAGACGGAGACGTACGGCAGCCGCGGGCATAGAGATCTTGAAGCTCTTCGCGGTATATCCGCACGATGTCGGTAAAGTATTCGGCTACGGCGGGGCGGGATTAGAAGTAGTCAAGGGGGCGGCGGCGGCGGCGGCGGCCCCAGGGTCGGGATGCGCTCACTGTCGTTGGAGTACGCAGAAGGCTCGTACGTGTACTTCCCGTGGCGGAAGTGAAACCACTCCGGTGCGCCCATGGTCACTTTGAGCTTGCCGGCGTTCTGCAACTCTCGTCAGCACGAGCTAGAAGAAGCGGGCCGCGCAGCGCAGGGACGCGCACCTGTGGGCCGGCGATCTTTTTCAACGCGTCGAAGGCGTCGCCGTACAACGGTACCGTGCGTCGCAGCTTGGCCTAACGCCACCGTGAGGGATGGCAAATCGGTGGGAAATAGGGCGGCGGCGCACCGTGCATATGCGCGTCACGCCGGGCCAGGAGCGGACAAAGTTGTACGTCTGGCGGGCACTCAGTCTCCGCGGATCGAAACCGGGGGATTCCAGGTCGCGCTTACGTTGAACATGTACTCCGGCGCTGCAGGAAACTTTAAACATGTTTATCTCTCCAAACGGAAAAGCCACGCACCGTTGGCTATGCCCTTGATCCCGCTGAGCCGATCAAACACGCCCTCGTGGAATATGGCTCTGAACAGAGACGCGCACAGGCAATGCCGCCCAAGCAGCGGACACGGTGAGTCTCTCTGGCTTGCAGCTGGTGAGGGAGAAAGTGCACCTGCGAAACTCGCCGTCTGTGATGACCGGGAGGCCGAGATCGAGTTGGAAGCGAACGATCGCGGCAATGGCGGCGTCTTCGCGCGCGCGCAGCTCGTCTGCGGAACACTTTCCGACCTCGTACGCGGCGCGCGCGTGGAGGAGGGCGTCGGGGCGTTGAAAGGAGCCGATGTGCTCAGCGCGGGGCACGCGCATCGTGGTCGTTGTCGGAGTCGTGTGAGGAGAGGGGGAGGTTGGGGACGCGAAGGGAGACGCGAGTGCGAGAGGAGCCGAATGTGATCTTGGAGAGGTTTTCTGCACAGGCAGTGCGGCGCGGCTTGAGAGACCGGTAGATGACCGGCGGAGGGCGTTTTATACATAGCCGGCGCGGCGGGGGCAGGGGGGCGGCCGGGCACCAAGGGGCACCGATCGTCCGCGCGAAAGCAGTAATCGCAGGCCCCGATCCGGGAGAGCGAGGGCGCGGGCGCGGGACGCGGGACGCAAAGCGCGGCGATGGCGCGGCGCGGGGGTCACAGGGGGTGCGGGGCAGATAGTGGCGTCGGTCCTGGGGGCGTCGGCGCGGGTAGCACGGCTGGGCGGCCGGGCGCGCGCGCAGAGGCTGGAGCAGGGGCAGCCACCCACCCTCACGCACACGCACAAGACGGGCGCGAGGGCTAGCACGGGCTAGCATGAGAAGCGGCGAGCGGCGTCCTGCGCTGGCCCAACCTCGCTTCCGACCCCGCCCACGCCCGGATGCGGCATCCACCGCGCCACCGCCCGGCCCATTCAGTTCCTCCTTGCTCTGTGCGGTGCGCCTCGTCACCTGCGGGTAAGCTCCGCGCTATCAGGCACCCCGGGCGCATAACGCGGAATGACATAGGCCCGCGGGCAGCGTGCAGACTGCACAGGACGGCCTTCTAGTCGTTAGCGTCCGCGCGCCGACATAAGGACCTGTGTGGCCAGAATGGAGTCAGTGCTCGTTGCGGCGCGTGAAGGGTGATCAGAAGTGGGTGACGTACCGATCCATTCCCTCTGGGTTCCTGAGCACTCCGCACGTCTTGTTTGCCTATTCTGTTCGACAACACGGTGGCTGGCTAGAATGTTGGTGTTGATCTACGAGACCGATTGTTGCATGAAACATGCCGCACAGTCTGCGATCTGGAAGACCTCGGTGATTGCGGTGCGCAAAATGAGGAGTTTGGTAGGAGGCGTTGGAGTCTGCAGGGAACATGGAGGCTTCTGACGAGGTCCACGTCACAGGGACGATTCGGTGAGAAATCCTCTATCTTGACGATGGGTACCCAGGCCTGGTCTCTGATGATAGAAGCCATATATGAACCATATATTTAGTTTTATGAGGCGATTTTGTATGGCGCTGTTTGGTCGCGGCGCACTGCCCGCTAGATCCGTTGCGCCTAAGACCCATTCGAACATTTTCCTGGGTAGAAGTTGTTGGGCTCAAAATAAAGGAAAAGCTTGGAGCTTGGAGGTGCTTCGCTCTACAGAACATGAAGAGACGCTGAATTGAAGGCAATCTTCGATTGTTGGGTATAATCTATAGAATGATTAATGAGTCTTCAACGAATTCGGGATATCTGGGTGAATTGGATCACCTCAAGCTAGCGTTCAGCGTTAAACCAAGGTTGTCTCTATTAGATGAGACCTTGAGTCGTCGTACGAGACAACCGAACTCTTCTTCGTAGCTCGTGAGAGTGTAGAAGAGATGGGACAAGTATTTTGGCGTCGAAGACGAGACCAACTTCTTGTGATTGGTTAGGCTCGTCCCCAGCCTGTTTGGCGTGATGGGAAATTCAAACTCAGTCGAGGGCTCCTTAAGTTAGCGCCAAACAGGCTGGGCAAACTGGTCGCCCTTTTGGTGGGAGGGGGCCGTGAGAAAAAATAACTTAGAATTTGGGCGCATGCGGTGTTTCGACGACAGTCCACTTTGTCTGCCACAAATTCCTCCAGCATCCAGGTCGCAAAAATATATTTCGGCGTGTCAATTATACATGTTACGAGCCAGCAAAACGAATTTCGAAGCTCCCAAAGGGAAAATAGGCAAGTAGGAGCGGGTTTCGGGTCCGTGAGAGCATCCGGGGAGCCTTCGAGTCTATATCAATGACCGTTTACGTAGATTGTGAGATTGTGGACATTAGGAGACGCACCAAGTTCCCCACCCGTCTTGACACGCATCGCGCCGCGAAACATTTATAAGAATGTGCAAGGGGCGGGTGTCGGGGGTGTTGGAGGTAAACACCCTTGAAGGGGTAACCTACAGGTGGGACCATACATACGGGCCCATATGGATGGTCAGGTTGAACGACGTACCATGCTGTCTCGTGAACGAGGGGTCACCCTTGGCGGGCAGGGCTGCAGGGCAAGCCGTGTGCACCAGGCTCGTCGTCTCGGGGGAGGGGGGGGCGCCTGCCGCGCACAAGGCGCAAACATGTCCCCGCGCTTGGCCTTCTTGAGCACTGCGGGGACCGTGGGCGCCAGCGGCGCGGCCCTTGGGCGGGAAGCGACCGCGCCGAAAGTGGTGCGAGAACGTGCAGCACCGCGGCGGGGGATGCCTTTATCTGGATGGAGGCGCCGACCGCGCCGCTCGCGACGACCCGGATTTATACCCGAGAAGCGTCGAGGGCGGCGTGGACGACGGCATGTATCGAAGTATCGGGAGTGTGGGGCGACGACGCGCGCGAGTACGGCGGGGCACCGGCGTGCACGAACACAGTGGTCGGTATGCACTCCAGCAGAGAAGTGGACGGTGCCGCCGCGTCTTGCGGGCGAGTGCGTGGTGGAGGGGATGAGGGAGGGCGCAGGGGAAAAGAGAACGTACGTGATACGGCACGTAGCCCTTTAAGGCGTCGGCCCGGGAGGTAACAGAGAGCTGCGAACGTGACGCGTCCGGTGCAGGGCGTACGCGATGAAGTTGGCGAGGGGCGAAGACGGGGCGGGGGGCACAGTCGTCGAGAGGGGAGGAGGTTAGGACACGCAAGCAGATGCGTAACGAACCGCGCGCAGAGCTTTGCGGTGTTTTCATGGTCGTAGTACGGATCCTTTTAGGAAATGAGAAGGGGGATCAGGGAGGGGACGGCGGCGCTATACTCACCACCACGGGATGCGCGCTGGGGCCCGCTATACGAGAAGACAACTTGGACTGCCTCTTGAAGGGGCTGGGGTGGCGGGCGGTGGATGGGCCCGAGACGGCAGCCATGGGAGGTGTCGCGGGAGAGGGAGAGGGACGGTGGAAGTCTAGTGGGACAAAGGGGAAACTCTAGGACGAAGGGGCCGTCGGCGGTCGCGCGTCGATGGGGAGGGGGCGTGAGAAAGATATCACGCGGTGGCCTCCTCAACGACTCCACACTGCGTTCTTGTCCCTCTTCATCTCCCCGCACTCTGTGCTCCGGACAGCGGAAATACAGGAAGCCAATGTTTCTGGCTGAGAGAATGCTTGGTGTGGGAACTCGGTGGGTATCCTAGCATTCTCAGTCTGCATAGATACTGATAGATGTGCAATCAAGTTAGGTACTACTCCTCATACTTCTCCGGACTCTCACGCACACAGGAGCAGAGTGCCCGCTCTCAGGCGTGGACATCATAGATTTCGAAGCCGGTACGATTCAAGACACTGGTATGCTGCTTCGACGGCCTGCCGGTGATACGGTCACTCTCAAAGTAAACATTTTCGGGCATACGTCACTGTAGTACGTCATCACTCAAATTCTACTTCTCGATGCCTTCAAGCACGACCTGCCGGTTGCTGTCGCCGGTGCTCATACAATACTCTTCTACAGAAGCTATACACTATAACACACCATGTCACACGCATACTGTGATACATTCCGCCGGTATGTGCCTCTCCGTTCACCGGCTACCTAAACCTAGCATTTGACTCTGCCCCTTCCTGTGTACACCAACAGTTATCTTTCTATCCCTTACATGGCGGGTGGCGTACTACTGCGCTCATGCGCCCGTCCAACTTTGCCTCAATATCTGAAATTGGACGATCTCCGAGCATGCATTAAGCGTTATGGTCACCCTCTGTGGACGTCGAAGGGCTCACAGCTTTCTTGCTCACTTCTTTACCATCCCAACTGCGGTATGTCACCTTTTGACCACCCCTCCCACAGCCGTCAAAGTAATATTGACATACTTACCTCGCTCCAAGGCTCCCTAGATGCTTTCACCGAGCCAAAAATCGCCTTAACCCACCTATTTTCTCTTCTGAGATGCCGGAACTTGTTATTCTGGCTCGTGTAATGCATACCCAGCACCCAATAATATATTTTTGTGAGCTAGATGTCTGGGGAAGTCATGATAGACAAAGTTGGCTTGCGGTGAAACGCCGCATGCGCTCAAATTCTAAGTTATTTTTTCTCACGGCCCCCTCCCGCCAAAAGGGCGACCAGTTTGCCCAGTCGGTATAGCGTGCTGCCCAATTCACACTCCGCTGATCCTGCTCCTGATTTGGGCTGCTCGCTTACCGACTGGGCACGAGTCTAGTGATTGGTGGCTGTCTGATGCTGGTCTGAGACACGCGCCGCCTGGAGGAGTCTGCAGGCCTCGGCTCGCGGGAAGAACTCCTCGAGATCTTATCTTATCTGCTAGCGAGGCCTCGGAAGACGCGTGCCGCGGTGGCTCTCTCCCAGAAGCAGGTGGCGTCTGCGCCAAAGGCCTAAAGCCCTCAGACTCACACAACCACTCCTTGGATACGATCCTCCATGTTCCCCCCTCTAAAGCGGCCCCCGCCGTCCCTCTGAGCCTCCACCGCCTCTTGGTCTCGCTCGGCGACCGCCTCCGGCTCCACTGGCCTCTCAAACACCCATTTTCACTTCCGACACCAACACCACCCGCACGACTCGCACGACCCCCCTCAGCCCGCCACGCACGATGCCCACCGCCCACGCTCCGCGCAGGAAGGCGTGTCAGGCGCTGCTCGCGGACGAGCAGCGCACGCCCTGCGCTCAGACCTTCCGCGGGTGGGGCCGCTTTTGCGCGGCGCACCGCGAGGAGCACGCGCGCCTTGCAGGGGCAGCTAAGGACGCCGCCGCGCGGGCGGAACGCCTCCGCCGCCACGGCGACCTCCCAGAGCGGCTCGTGCGCACGCTTCCGCCCCCCGCGCTGGCGCGCGCCGCGCAGAAGGCCCAAGAGTACGTCGCGGCGCTCGACGAGGAGCTCGCCGCCCGCGCGGCGCACGCGGCGCGATTCCCCCCGCCGCCTGAGAGCGGGGCGGGGCCGTCGGTGCGGAGGCCTACCACAGGCGGGTCTGTCGCTGGGTCACCTGGTGCTGGCGCGAGCCAGACAGCGGTGGGTGCGGGGCGGGCGGGATCGCCGACACCGACGCTATCCGAGGACGAGCGCCATGACGAACGGATGCAAGGCGCGAGGGACAGGCGGGCGACGGCGGTTGCGCTCATCGAGCGAGTGACACGGCGGAGGGAGGAGCTGCTTGCCGAGGTGCGGGAACGGCGTGAGCGGTACGGGGCCGTGGGGCCAGACGGGGAGAGGCAGCCCCTGGTGGATGGGGGTCGCCGCCGTCGTGAGCGGGGCGGCGCGCAGCGAGTCATGTGTATAGCCGTCTGCGTGGTTTTGGTGAGTCGTCCGTGAGCATCTTCCGAGGCCTCTGATGCTCATCTGGCCGTTCCTCCTATCTGGGCTGGTTTTGGATGCTATAGGTTGTTGCGGTGCCCATGGCTGTAGCCTTCCTGTTCATAACTCGCGTTGATACGACGAAGGTGCGTGGTCTGGCTCTGAGGCGGTGAATGCTCCCGGGATTAATGGGCTTCTTGCGCGCAGTACGAGTACGCGTACATCTGAGCCGATGGGAACGCCCGCGTCGGCCGCTCTATCTGGACTGTTGTTCTCTTGCATGCATGGATCCTCGCAATATTCACCCCTCTGTACCACCAATCCCCCTCTCTGCAATGTACCGGGTTCTGCAATGTCAGTGTACTCATATCCCGCTTATAATCCGGAGCTCCTACTAGACCATCCCCTTGCATGAGTACTCGGAAGAGCAGAGCGTTATATATGGTGCGTCAGAACATGCCTATTCGAAGCTCGGGCAGATACGCCGACATCCGACATACACCCAGCTCCGACTCAGAATCTAGATTCTAACTGAACAACGCTGCACGCTGAAGCCCGAATGCGTCCTGCTCGGGTCCTAGGGCGGCGGCCCGGGCTCTGGACCGTCCAGCCGCCCGTGCTCCAAAGTATGTCTCAACACGCTGACAGGGCGGGAACTATCGACTGTCGCGAAGCGTGCGCGATGGTGATATGTGGCCTGCCCAGCGCTCAGCAACTCGCCTCGCGACCACCACCATCCCCTCCATGCTTCTCCCTCCCCCGCTTATCGATCCCTCTTGAGGACACCCTCGTTCGCCGTCGTTTCCTGCCCGTACAACATTCGAAATGGACTCCCCCGAAACATCCCCAGAGCCTGATCGGCGCACCTGCCAGGCGCTCCTCGAGGACGAGCTCACGCCCTGCACGCGCACCCTGAACCCACGCACCAACAGTCGCTGGTGTCCGCCGCACGGCAAAGAGTACAAGGAGCACACGAGGACGTACAAAACCCTCTCCGATCAAGTCCGCGCGCTCAAGGACGCCGCACGACTCTCCAGGAAACGGCGCCAAGAGCTCGCGACCACCGATGAAGTGGACGCTGCCATCGCGCGTGTGGAGGAATGGCGAGAAGCGATCCTATCAGAGATTGCGGCGCGGATCAAGCAGCACAAGCGTTTCTTTCCCGTACCTGGTGCGTTGCCCGCGTCTCCCCGATACATCCACATACTGACACTCCATTCGACCTATTATCAATCTACGCTTGCCGTGCAGACGCGGGCCACGAGCAGTGGATACAAGGCCTCAGGGCAGACGAGGAGTATGCCGCGGACCTCATCGAGCAGCTTCGGGCACGCAAGGCCCACCTGCTCGCCGAAGACGAGGCGCAGCGCCGCCGCATCGAGGACACGAAGCGCGCGTGGCTCAACTGGCGCGAGCGCGAGGACGCACGCATCGCAGCAGAAGCCCGGGAGCGGCGGCGCCTGGAGGACGAGCGGCGCGAGCGCACCAAGCTTCTTCCAGCCACCTCTGCAGCGGCGTCGTGGCCCTCCCCTGCTGTAGTGCGTGACTCCTCACGCCTCGCGCGGCCAACGTACGGCGCCGTAGCTGCTACCACGCCGGCGGCAGGGTGGGGTGCGCAGGCCCCTCGGAGGAGTGCGTGGGGGGCGAGCTCGCCGGAGTACTGGCAGTACCAGGCCACGGCGCACGCTCCACCCCCACAGCCCGTGCAGGTGCGCACCACGTATGTACGCGTGGTCGACGTCGAGAGGCAGGTGCCGATGGGAACGTACCGCGAAGAACGCCCGGAGGAAGAAAGCTCGTCGTCTCCATGGGTCCTTATTGTAAGTGATGTCTCGCTCGCGCGCTGTTGGCGTGGTCTGACGTTACCCTTAGGGTCTGGTACTGGTCCTGGCTTGGTGCTGGTGGAACGGTGGCAGCAGCTATTAAGCATGTGCATGAATGTAAGTTCTTTCTGTCAGATCAGTCCGGCCGCCGTGAGGTGTCGTTGACAAGCTCCACGTCGCATAGTAGTTTGCATGTGACATCGCCCCTATGTCGTCTCTTCCTGTGTTTGCGTTTTCTTTTGCTGTCTGACGCGCTCTCAGTGTTTTAAATACTTGCTCTCCCGTTTGCTGTGCCTCTCATCTGTGTATGTACTTTTAGCTGCAACTTGTGTAATATCGAATGTACAAATATCTCGCCCCAGTCAAATGAAGATGTGATCTGCACTCCTCTTGGTTTCTTTTGTGAGGTCGGCCGTACGGGCGATGACTTCGATGGGAACACGAATATTAGCCAGTAATCTACTAGTAGCAGCAGTACGTCGTGTTCGAACAGAAGTCCATGCCTCTGAAATTCACCGTTTTTGGCTGAAAACGAGCTCCTCAGGTACATCTTCAAAGAGCTGGATATAACGCACGCAGCACGCCACGCCAGGGGCCAGTGCTCGCCAGTGTGGCGAGACGAAGCAAGAACTAGCATGCACGGGTGACCAACGCTAAAACAGTTACGGTCACGTGACTGACACGACGCGCGTCGCGTTCCACGTCACGTGAAGCGCCTGATATATACCTACTCGGGAGCCCATCCGTCTGCGCATGCAGCCATAACCTCTGACCTCCTTTCCCCACCCATGCACACTTGCAGGCCAAACCACCATCGCCTCTCTTGACATTGCTTCTCTCGACACCACCTCAGTATGTCTCGTCTCCACCGGTGTAGGCGGCTCGGCGCATGCAAAGCTAGGAACCCGAGTCTTATTCTGACTATATGCGAAATGCGCATATAATCACCCAGGTGCGCATATAATCACCCATGTGCGCATATAATCATCTAGGTGCGCATATATGAGAACACCAAGTACATACGCTATATGTCCTACTCACATCTAGATCTAGTATGCCGAGAGCGCCTCGTACATGGACTGTCAACCCGTATACGTCTTGTCGTCGACGGCGGCAGATTCCACGGTAGGTACCTACTGTCGTGAGGAAAACGTCGCGCTCGGAACAATAGGCTTCGACGACGCCGTCACGGCCATGATGACCACTATACGCAGCCACCTCTATCCTATCGAAGCAAGGTCTGGAACAACGTCGTTGGCATGCTTGGGGGGCCCGCCAACCACGAACATGGTTGTAAGTCGCAATGAGTACTTGGGTTTCGTGGCGACTCGTGAGGAGAGAGATCCGGATGGTGCAAGCGGTCCACATTGAGGTGATCGAGAACTACACCACGCTCTACCAGCGTACGATTGGCTTTGCGCAGCTGCATTCGGAGAAGATCAAGGTCTCTGTCGAACGTTCCTACATATTTATCAAGGATTGAACTCTTATCGGGTTGGTTGAGCGACTTTCAAAGGCAACAAGCTTTCGGTCGGTACGTCTTTTTCCATCTCCTGTTCGTGTTGTCCCTCGTCGCGTTTTCCATATACAACCTTCACTTTAGCTGACTGTGACTTTTATCTTTCCCGCAGGCGGTAAACTCTCGGTCTCCGAGTATGACGTTCCCTCACCCTCAGGATCGAAAGGACTACAGCTGCCCCCAACGTGGTCTCCGAGCCGGCGACGTGGTCCGAGAGCCCGAAATGCGCAATCCTTAGCACCTCGATGCCCACGGCGAAAAGTGTCTGCTTGTGATCAAAAATTGGTCGACTACGGGAACAACGGTCGGTGGCGTGAACGGCCTTGAGTCTTTGAGCGCGTTCTTGAAGATTATGATGTCAGTCACGAATCCCTCTAAATTGATGTCTTACCCTACGACAAGATGCACGGTAAGTTCTCCGATTCTGCCACTGTCGTCCTTGACGGAGGGGGGGGGGGTCGTATCGTCGGAATCATCACTGGCGGCTCAAGCCCCGCTGACGGAATTGATCCAAGTACCTCACCTTACTGTTGGCTCGAGGAGCAGGTCCAGGCTAACTTGAAGTTGCCCGGCTGCTTCCTCTACGAAGTCGTCGAGTAGGTATGTAACGAACTCGACAAACTTGAAGTGCACATTTCTTCCTACTTCCCTTCTTCTTGTCACGCACGCTTCTTACCCCTTTTTTGTCGACTTCGACTTCTCTATAATTCGTTTTCGATACCGACCACATGAATCCCCGTGGTCGCATCCTGAGTTACGCCCAAGGCAGTTGTGCATCACACTACCAGTTTCGGCAACACGCACGAACCTACGCGATACGCAGGTATAAGTCGGGGGCATTCCCCAGCGCCCGACGCTGGCTCGGCTCTCGACTTTCTATCGTCTCCCTCTCTTGCCGGGTCATGCCCCCCTCTCTTCTGTGGGAGTGCACTTGAAGACATCCCCCTTCGATCTAACCTCCCCCGTTCCAATTACAAAAATGGTCCTGTCATCGCCGGAGCCCTTGCCCCTGGAGCCCTTGCCTCTGGAGCTCTCACCCCTGCCTCGCGATGTCAATAAGCCCTCGCCCACCCGCGTCGAACGGCGCGCATGCCAGGCCCTCCTCGAGGATGAGCTCACTCCCTGCCCACGCCTACTTACGGGGCGGGTGGGACGGCGCTGGTGCTCGCCTCACGGTAGGGAGTACAAGGAGCTCACGAGGACGTACAAGGAGCTCTCCGAACGCGTGTGTGCGCTCAAGGCCGCTGCGCGACTCTCGCACGCGGAGCAGTCCCAGCTCGCGACCGTTATGGACGTCGACGGCGCGATCTCGCGCGCGGAACTCTGGCGCGACCACATCCCCGCCGAGGTATCGGCGCGCACCACGCAGCACCTGCGGTTCTTTCGCGAAATCGGCACGTCGCTTCCCCACTCCCTCCTTGTTGGTCAGACAGCGCGAGCTGAGTCTTCCCACATCGCTCCGCAACACACCACGCCTACCACATCGTCCCGTATCGCCCCGCATCGTACCGCATCTGGCTCCATTGCGCCGCATTCCATCGCGCGGAGCAGACGCGGGACACGCGCGGTGGTTGAAACGCCTACAGAATGACGAGGCGTGCGTCGAACAGCTCATCGAACAGCTTTGTGCACGCCGGGCGCGCATTCTCGCCGACGCTGAGGCCACGGAGCACCGCCGCGCAGTCGAGGGGGCGGGTCACGGGGGGTGCGAATGGCGCGAGCTCAAGGACATACGCCTCGAGGCGGAGGCGAGGCCGAGCGGTGAGGCCGAGCAGCCTGAACCCTCAGCGAAAGCGCGAGAGCGGAAGCGCCTGGAGGAAGAACGGCGGGGTGTGGTCGCGGATGAGAAGAACCAGCTCTGCGAGGAAGCACGGCGGGCTGCGGAAGCGAGGGAGGCGGAGGAGCGGCAGCGCCCGGAGGAGGAATGTCTCGCGCATGTGCGCTCCGCAACGCCGGGTCCGGAGGACCCGCGTGGTGAAGTGTCTATGTCGCCTTGCGCGGCGCAGCCCCCGCTAGACGGCAATGTCTCGCCGGTGGGGATGATTGCGCGGGCGCGAGAGTCGGTACAGGATGGGAGGACCGTGTGGGCAGGGAAGACGGTACAAACTGGGAGGAGTGCTAGAGGCTCTTCTGAGAGCTGCCAGCGCCCAGCTAGCATATCGTATCCCCCTGCCCCGCCATCTCTCCCGCCACGCCCTACTACGTGTGTAGCTACAGTGGACATCGAGAGCCAGGTGCCAGTGAGGACACACCAGGGTGATAACCAGCGGGAAGAGGCCCTGTCTTTGTGGTGGATTCTCCTCGTAGTAAGCGTTTTCTTGCGTGTCAGCACGTTGCCTTTCTGAAACTCCTTCTAGGGATTGATTACAGCTCTAGTAGTGTTGGTGGACTGGTGCAAATGGTTGCTGAATTCCCTGTATGAATGTAAGTGTATCCGTTGATCTCATCAAGTTGTATGACATGATTTAACGACGTATGGGATGAGCAGTGCTTTGCGTGGATCTCTGTCGCGTCATCACCGTTCCTTGGGCGATATCTCATTGATATTGTTGACGCTCTCGAGTGATCTAATCGTGGCTCTCGTGCTTTAGTAAATGGCTGTGCGAATGCTGTGGATGGTGCTGTACGTTAACGAATGACATCATTGTACGCCATATAGCCGTATCCGAGAGAGCGATCCCCCGCAGAAGCGAAGGAAGAGAACGGCAAGCTTGAAATGATGACGTTACTACTTGTGCAAGGTTGGCTGGAGGGGAGAGAATCCATAACTGTGCTCAGTTCAGTACCATGTCTTGCGACGTCATCGCAGTCCAGGACTGTAAGCGTACATACGCGGCTCCGCAGGTATCGACGGCTCGACACAAACGTTGAAGTCAAACGACACCCCTCCTCACGACGTCATCGGGTCCATAAGGGTGCGTGGCCTCCCTGTGCGCACATATCGGTGATTCATAGTGGAACCTTACCCACAGCCGTGATGATTCAACACGATGCGTTCATTAGCCATGAACACAAAATGTTCGTCTGGCGCCCGGGGCAATCATGCATCGCGTACGTACACCTGTCCGCGGTTCTTCCATTCGCCCCGCACTGGGACTCCAGGAAGAGTCGAAGAGCGTGAGGATAGCGCTTGCCCCAATATTACATGTCGAACATTGTAGAAATGACCTAAGCAGATATCATATTGTGGATTTGGATAACGTACATGGGTGGTGTCGGGCTCGGGGCGGAGAAGTACAGTAACTTCGGACGTACGTACGCTCAGCCGCCCTTCATCCGTCCATCCGTCCTCGCCGCACTGGGGAAGAAGAGCTGAAAGGTACGGGCACGGTTAGAGCGGGGATGTAGGCACTTGTCCTAGGTTTAGGGAAGGACTTCGATTCGATGTCGAACGTTGAACGTTGAAATCGAAAACCTGCTGAAACTTGAGTTTCCGCGCTCCTACCTGGGCGTCCGATGACACCGACAGAAAACGAGGCTGACAGAGCCAGCCCACTGCTGCCTTGACCCGGCCGCTAAGCTCCAGCCTCAACATTGAACCTCTGCTCTCCCAGGTCTCCGCGTTCGAAACGAGACCCGTGGACCGCACAAAAGGCGGACACGAGGGCCGACAAAGCACTCCGATCGCCAGCCTCCAGCCAGGGCAGGGCACAGGGCTCTGGCCGGGTCTCAGAGACGCCAGAAGACGCGAGCTTCCGCAGAAGGCAAGTGGGACGAGAAACGAGGCAGACGGCACTTCGCGTGTGGCCGGCCTTCCGTTTCTTGACGTGCGCCCGGGCACGTTGCGCACCAGCACCCTCTGCTGACCCCGCGCGCGCGCGTGCCGGGCCCGGCGTTTGCGCGGGCTTCCTGCAAGTCAGGTATTGCGTCCCTGGGAGCGCAGCAGCGATGCGTCGAGCTGAACGCGCGCGAGATCGTATCGTGCATCATGGGTAGGGCTCGTGCGACGTCTTGGACGGCTTCACGGGGTGCGCGGAGGCTGGGGATCGGGAACGCGGAGGCTAGAGATCGGAGACGCGGGTGTGAAGGGAGGGCGTGGGGAGACGCGCGAGCGCGAGACGGCGAGACGGCGACGGCGAGCGGCGCGCCGAGAGATGGGGTCTGGGAAGAGCGAGAAGAGCAGGTCCGTAAGCTCGTGGCGCGTGTGGTACCGGCGAGAGAGGCGAGGTGACGGTCGCCGAGCGTCGACGCGTTGGAGCTGGGCGCGAGAAACTTCGGTCGTGAGGCGTCGTCATAAGTTGCGTCGACGAGCTTGCGCATGTTGGACATGCCTGCGCACAAGAAGGCGGTGAGAGCACAGACGAGGAGTCAAGCGAGAGAGGAGACATACGTCGACAATGAGACGGGCTTCAGATATGCCCCTCCCCACCTGCTCGATCTGGCGGCAACATGCCGCTCCGCACTTGCACATTGCGTGCCGTACGACGCTCCGTCCCGAAAACATGCTTCGTTGCTACACGCATGCCCATGGTGAAGCCGAACTGAAGACGAAGCTCCGCAGCTCGCACCCGATGAGCGGCATCTAATCGCACCGCGTCCGGCCGGCGACAAAGCAGAGAAGACGGCGTCCGCGGTACGTAAGACTCCCTGCACCTCCAGGGGGCGTGTCGCGGTCATGTGCGCGGCGCGTACACGCGGCCGTCACGGGACCGCCCGCCGCGCGCCGTTCAAGCTCCCGATGGGAGCTTCGCCCTCCTCTTGGGAGGCGTTTGAGTGGCCGGAAGCAGGAAGGTGTAAGGGAGCAGGAGGACAAGCGCCCCCTCCGGGCGCCTGTCCGTGGGGACGGATATGGGGAGACGGTTCCTGGAAGCTTGCATGCGGGGCGGCGCGGCAGGGTCTCGTGCGTCAAGTTGCCCGCACGCTCAGGAGCGTCCCGGGGTAGTGGTTGTCCGATCGCACGAAGCGTTGGGGGAGCTCGGAGGCGCGAGCGAAGCTATAGAGGTGAGCCAGGGCGCGCGTCTAGCTTGGAGGCGGTGAATAGGTTGTGTGCGTTTGCTATTGCGTGGCTGAGATGCGTCCACGGCTGCTGCGGCTGAGTATTCACGGCGTTCTGTGCGTCCCTGAGTGCCCGTTCGATGCTTGCACCCTATGGGGTTCGTTTGTTCGTCGGACAACGGCCTGACGATCCGGGGGTGGGGTCGGAGATAGGATACGCGCGCGTAGGGGCGGGTCGCTCGTACGTTCCGTCTGGCGTTCGATGGACATGCCGGCGCTTGAGTACGGAAATGTGTGCGGGGGCGGGGTGCGGGCATACGGGGATGGGATGTATGGGCGTGTGTGTCCTGTCGCTGTGCGGCGTGCCTGGATCAGACCCCAGCGGACCAGTTACGGCGTCGAGCACTGAATGATGTGTCTCTCTGGTGGTCCTCACCTGTGGCCCGGCTGTCCTCGGGTGTGAGAAGGCAAGATGGGCGGCGGTGTGTAAGAATGGCGGAACGGGTGGGGAACCATCGTCATGTGGCCGTTTGTTCTATACCGTCGCACTGCATCGTGTCAAGTATTCTGGCTTCAGTCTTGCGTCAGCAGACGTCTTAGTCGTCCGATGGTTCCAAGAAATGTGTGCGAAATCCCTGTAAGTGGAATACAGTCAACTCCCTTATGGCTCATAATCGAGAATTACAATAGACATGATCCATAACCCCCCTACGCTCAACACTGCATAGTTACCTTCAGGGTCAGAGCCTACATAACCAAAGGGGTCGCATGATCGAAAGAGTGAATGTATCTTACCTCATATAGCTGCTTGGACTCAAGTACTGAACGCAGTATCTTCCCTAAGCGTCACTTGATTGCCATTCGCTCCATTCGGATGGTCTTTGATTAGTGCTCTTGAGGTTGGGCACTCGCCGCTCAGAGTACATAGCCATCCATAACCCACAATTGCGATCTTCTCCCGGCAGGTAAAGGTCATAAGGGAGTTGGCTGTACCGAGAGTCAGGAACAAGCATTCAGTGAGAACGGGGTACTGACAGTAACACGGGACCTGAGAGACATCTCAGCGGCACATCACACGACGGCCTGAAATGGTATCGCCTCATGGACCTGCCTCGACCCCCAACAAAGGCCGGTTCGCGACGCCCCATCGCCCAGACCCCAGACGCTACCGGCGTGGGAGGGCGTCGGGGCGGGGGGAGGGGGTACTAGCGCGCCACTAGGATCCAGATTATCTCGGCATTATCTGATCAGCGCAAAGTCAACCCGCTCGACGTTACTGCCGTGCGGGTGGAGGGGGTCCGGCAGCGTCCAGGCTTGGATGATCACGGAGGCCGATAACTTACGGCTGGGGCGAGAAGCTTGATGTCCGCTGAGCGTTGGGCGCAATGGGCGGGATGACATGGGCTCACAGCGCGAAGCTTCTGTCAACGCGAGCGCGCAAGAAGCGGTGGATCAGTCGCGCGTTGGAGGCTCGGATGTTACTCACGGGGCATGACATGCACGCAGTGTGAGAGCGCGAGCACGCGCGGGACGCCCCACGATGGTGTCAGCTGTGGCATTGGAGAGGGATTCCCATGGTCGGCTGCTGGAGGTGAATAGAGGCCCTGTGCGCAGCGGTACACGATAATCGCGTGGCGGACAACCTGGTGACATGCACGCGATGGCCGGGAGGAGGTGCATGGAGGCGTGGTAGGAGGAGACAGGAAAGAGCGAGAAGGGGCCGGGCGGGCGGTGTGCGCTGGGCTGGCTGGAGCAAGGCTGGAGCCTCGGAGTCGGGGGGCGGCGGTGTAGCGGCCCACGGGAGCAGGCGAGCCTCCGTCAACCCTCCGTCCATTTGCACGGGCCGTGCCTGTGAAAACCCGGTGGGCGCGGCTAGCTCGCGAAATGCTCCGGTGGCGCTTATCCCCTCCTGAATAAGGGCCTGAGGCCTGAAGCTTATTAGGGTACCAATTGTCCCGCAATTGTACCAGCTTTGAGGGTGCCGGATCTGCATAGCACTATTGCACTAGCCCGCTGATCTCTGGAAACGACCCTCATTCAGTGGAGCAGCGGAGCCAGAGTATCACGATAGGAGTATAGTCGTCCGAAAGCGTTGAGTAGACAGATCTTCCGTCTTTTGTGTCGCTCTCGTGCACAGGCGGCAACGCTGACGCACCGGTTATCCTCTTGGGCGTCCATCAGCCTGAGCCGCGGTGATTGGCGGAGCGGGCTGATAGAAATAATCAATTAGCTGCGCTATGCGGTTACCCGCACATAAATATCCAGCCGGAGCTCGCTCCGTCGGTCACAAAACCGTACCTCCACCTCACCGCGAGGCGTCTGCCTCACCTTCTTCCTCGCGCTAGTTCGCCATACATATACCCCCGCCGAGCATACCCATCCTCTCCCCGTCGTCACTGCGGCTCACCCACGCGGATCCGCGTTCCCCATCCCTGCATCCTCATCTCTACCCTTCTCCGACACTCACCCTCGTCGGTCCCCCTTCATCTCCAACAAAGGACTCACCCCTCACCACTCTACCACCTCCCCGCCACTGCAACAACAATGACGGAATACGACTACTCCCCAGACGCCGTAGAGCGTTTCCAGGCAAAAATGGCAGGCGTTGGACGCTGGGCGAGCGACCAAAGGTATTACGCTCCCAAGTACTCCAACCCCTTCATCCCTGAGGACCAGGCGTCCTCCTCTCCCCGCCCTACTCCCGTCTCCCGTCAAGACTCCTACGCCCGCCCCAGCGAGCGCTCCGCTCCTACCCGGTCTCGTACGCTGCCCGCCAATGTCACCGGGGCAAGCTACGGCTACGGTCAGACATCCCGCGCACTTGCGTATGCTCAGCAGAGCGACTCATCATCGCCTTCACGGGGCCACCATCGTTCTGGCTCCCAACCACCAGATCCTCGCCGCGCCTATACAACACCTGCCCCAGTGGCGTACGGCGCGCATCACGCCACGCCGCGGGCATCACCTGTGGTATACGCCTCGCACCACCAGCCCGCTGGCGCCCCCCAGAACTTCGTCGAGTACAAGATCACCCCTGGCCAGCCCATTGTCCTCCCCCCACCACGCCACGGGGAGAGGTTCGTCATCATCCCGCCCAAGGGCGGCCGCGTCGACATCATCCCGAACCCCGACTCGCGCTCACATTCGCGCTCTGGCTCGCGCGGCCACGGGAGCCGCAGCGGCAGCAAGGACGGGAGCAGCCCGACGAAGAAGAGCGGCGACCCCCTCTTCAAGCGTCTCTTCACTGGGCTCACGCCCAACATCGAGTGGGGCAGCGACGGCTCGCGTTCATCAAGCAGCCGCCGCGAGAGCAGCAGGCGGCGCTCGGCGTCCCGGTGACGGTCGCCCGCGCTTCTTCCGCGTTGCTTCCTCGGCCCCTCTCGCTCTCCCCTCTCCCCGTTCCGTGTACACGTCACTACTTCCGTCGAGGCTCTCGGCACGTACGTCCGCGATCCGTCCCGAGTCGGACACTTCGCTCGTTCCGACCCCTCTGGCTTCCCCCCTCCCACTCTCCATCTCGTGCACACACCACCCTCCCCGTCGACGCCATCGGTACGCGGTCCCGCGATTAGTCCCCAGTCGGATGCTTCGCTCGCATCGGCCGAGGCGTCCGTGTCTATTCCGTCACATTATTGGCTTCGGCCTACGTGCCATGTACGCGGATCCGCTGGGCCTCGCTTCGTTCATCTCCGCCCGTCCGCGCACCAGACACTTTCGTTCATCTCTCATCGTCATCGCCATCTCCTTCCCCCGCATTCTCAAGCCCCTGGATTTGTCTTTACCCCACTTCTATCCCCTCTCCGTTCCCGTCTCACACCTCATCCCCCACATTGGTGCCCTTCGCCGGATCCGGTTATCACGGCCGCGCGCGTCGCGGCCGTGCCCCCCGAACCCTCCCCCACGACGCTCCCTGTACTTCAGTAATAGATATAATCCGACTCGAGCCGTATCGCCTCCGCCTTGTGGCGCTGGTATCCCTATCATCAGTGTAGCTCCGCTGCTGTAGGATGTACTTGTATCGGAATTGTACGTAGACACGACTTAGACACGCTTGCAATACCACGACATTTGATGACCGGACCCCGACGTGAGCCTAAGATCTGAGAGCTTGAGGCCTAGATGGCGCGGCCGTACGCCCGCGCGTTCTGCAGGGAACATCGAGAAGGCCGCCGGCGTACAGCCTATCCGCCACGCATCCATCGATGCGCGGCGGACGGTCTCCGAGGGTGAAGGGTATGTCGGGGCGTCGGGCCTGCATCCAAGACTACCCTGGACAGAATTCGAAGCCCGCACCCGCGCTCGTCTTGTTCTCTTGTTCTGTGGTCGCGCGCGCAAGCGCGATGGGCGCTGAGAAGCGCAGTGGCGGGTCTTGTCTTCCGTCTTCCGTTCATTCAGCTTCGTGCAGGCAACCGGCCTCCGATGCGGGGTGGGCTGGGGGTGTGGCCTGCTGTGCGAGAATGCTTCCGAGCGGTGGACGGGCGGCGTGGACCGCCTTCGGTGGCCGTACGTGGTCGCGAACCATCGCCCGTGGACGGACGAGTATAGCGGCCAGTCCCGAGGAGGCGCAGCGCGATGGGGGGCGCCCGGGCGCAGGGACGGTGGGCGTGTGTATGTCGGATGCCGGATGTCGGATGTCGCCATTGGACACAGGGTGCACCCACGGGTGTTGCGAAAACGTCCGGCGCAGTTCCACGCGTGCGTGTTTTGACAATACCCTCGGGAGTCGGCGGGGTGGCCGGGTGCCCTCTGACCTCCTCCTTTCACGCTGACATAGGGGGTCGTGCGCGTGCTCGTTCGGCTGAGAGCGTTGTGGGAACATGTAGGTCCATATAGGAGCGGCAAGCGGGTGCGCCTTGCCCGCGATCGAGGAGCGAATCTCAGGAAACAAGGCGAGATCACCGACAGTGCACACATAGGGGATCAACAAGCTGCCAGTGGTCCAAACGGAAACGCGATCCCAAGCCCACCATCCGACGATGGTCGCGAGGAGCCCCTCGGGCGGGGCTGGCAATCTCGATGGGCGAAACAAGACGTGTTGGATGAGCGTGACAAGTCGCCGCTGACAGGTGTGGCGAAATTGCCAAATTCCACGCGGCCCGGGGGCCCGATCGCGATCCAGGCACGGACCGACTCGGGGCGCGGGCGCGATCAATACGATGAGATCCTCGTGTTCTTGCCGCTGCTGCTTGTCAAATGCCCGTAGCGACGTGCGGTCTGGGCTGTGGACAGCAGTGGTGAAGGGTATGTCCACCAGGTCGGTCATTTCGAGGGCGCGAGGGTTGTATTCGACATTGTTTCCAGGCGAGGTAGGTCGTGAATGGAGGTTTATTAAAAGGCCGTGTATTAAGGACTTCTTGGCACTAGCCGATTCCCAGCCTGCGAGCAGTGTGACTGCGCCGCACAGTGCCTTCTTTCATTACCTCTACCGTGTGCGATTGAAGCGTTGAGACTTTCTCTCCTGGAGATGACGGACATGCGACGTATATGAATGACGACGGTCCGAATCCACATTTCGGTCAGCTTCACCTTAATGTTGCGGGGAGGATATCACATTGCCATACAATGTTTTTGTGCCTCCAGCTACCTTTGTTGCATATCACAGGAGGAACGCCTGACAAGTTACACTACCTAGACACTCGTGGTGAGTGGAAAGACGCTGCCGGCGGCGCCGTGCCCGACGGCGAAAGGACATGTGGCTGTGTCGGCGCCACGTGGGCCCGCCCTCGGTCGGGATTTCCCGCCCCCCGCCACTTCGGGTATCCAATTTGGGACGAGGACGACGTCGCCTTGTTCAATGTCCGCCTCGCTCTTCACCTCCTTTCCCCCGCCATCCCCTCCCAGCCCCCTCATTCCCTTTCTAAAGTCCGTTCAGGACAGAGGTGCTTGTATCGTGCTCTTCGGACGACATTCAAACCTTTTCGACTCTCCTATAACTACAACTCGTGGTGAAAGCAACTGTCGTCCTCCCAGGTTTACCCTTGATCCCGGTGGCTCAACGCAGATGACGTTGACACGTCATCAGGCCATCCGAGGTAATCCGTATATTTTGTGTGGTTGCGGAAGATACGCTGAAACTCACCCATAGTGTATGAGACTGAGTTCATTGTCTTGTGCGGCACGATTGAGGTTAACTCTTTTACGACCTAGACGTGCACGATCATCGGGTGGTGCTCCTTCCGCCGTCTACGTAGGTTTCGTGCTCCGTGATTCAGGTGTAGTACTTCTCCGCTATTCAAGGTTTGTCTCATCTCTAACTTCTGTCAAGTTCTCTATCTATGTCTCGGACGCCGTCGCAGCACCGACGGCGTACCGCACAATTGACGAGAGACATCCTCGTTTTCTCTTGAGCCTATATGATACGGAAGTGGAAGTGGGCAGGCTCCGTCCCCTATTTCATCCACTCGGGAAGAGGTGACCTTGGTTGCAGCACGAATTCAATTACCCGCAACCTTACTTGCCCTTTCCGGACTCCCAGTAACGGGCATGCAGTAACAACGAAATTCCGGCGGCACTCCACGTACCGTCCCCTGTTCTGACTCGATCGCTCGTGAAAACACCGGAAGATATTCACAACTTGCAAGTGATATAGAGAGGTGGGTTTGCCTACAACTACTACTTTGGGTTCAGTTACCTTGAACACGGTTCATGAACAGGTTCTGCAAAACTGAGCTCTCACCGTCATCCTGGTATCCCTCTCCCCATGAAAAATTGTCAAGCTCTGTATCCGGGTCTCAGATACTGTCACATCTTCAACGACTATATACTGCGCGCCTTCACGTCATCGACAGCGGCTATCCCACTTGACTCTGGGGTATATTTGGTACTACGAGGGCAGAGAGCGATACCGCCCTTCTTCGAGTGAACCATTCACCGAAAGGTGAGCTTCGTCTCCGCATCCATCAAGTTCCCGGAGGCTTACCTGCCTTTTCTAAACCTATTGCGACACAGATTCAGCAATCCAGAGATTCCAGTGGCCTTCCGTATATGGCATGCCCGCCTTGACTCGATTGCTCGTGGGAGCACCGACATCCGTTTACAAGTACCGTGTAAGAAATGCAGTGATGTGGGCCGGCCATCGTCTACCGCATCCGGGACAGTGCGCCTTAATGCCGTTCAAGGCGAGATGCTACGGCATCCGCTTCTAATTACTATGGAAAGGCCGACATCCTGACGTTCGCACATCCTATGTCTTCTTTCCATAAGTTTCCATATGTTGACACGCGTTTCAGGTGCAATAGGGATGCTTGGATGCGCAAATCCGACTACTCCCAGGCACTCTCGGTGTATATAACAACTCACTCCAAGCGTAGCAACGTAACCTTCCTCCCGCCCCTCTATCGTCGCATCCTTTCGTACCGCAGCCAACATCCCATGACGCCCTAGTGATATCAGAAGCACGATCATGTCCTGGCCGCTCGTTCTCCCCTCACAACTCTTCACAGGTGCCTCGTGTTCGATACATTTGGCTACCTTTGACGTCCAAAGGCCTCGTTGTTTCCGACCACGCAGAAGCGCCCTATAGTGATGCCACGTCTTATACAGCATGTCGCTCGAGTTCGCACCCTCAGCTGCTATCGATCGACTCGTTCCTCCTCGTCTACCTTCCAGCAAGGTCTTGCAAGTCCCCGCCTACGTATCTCGCTCTTCACCGCCTGGTCGTCGACTCACGGTGGCTCAGATCAGAAAAGGCATCAAGATTGTGGGTCCAGCAGCCGCCTTACCTCGCAACACCTCCCGCGTTGCCCTCGGGTATATTCAGTCGACCTTGTTTGTGCCGCGTCGTTCGCTTAGCTAGGTGTGCTTTCGCCTTGCGACCTTCGGGGGGCGTTTCCAACTACGTACTGACTATAACTCATTATTGTCTATGCATACAGAATATTGGAAGCATTCTAAGATACTATAAACCTGCCCTGTGGTTGCATGAATGTTGCGGAGGTCTGTCAACCATCAGAGCGCCCATGCCTCCCCGCGCCGCGTGCCCGCGCACGCGCCCACAAATTCCCTGGCGTGCGCCACACGACCACCTCGTTGCAACCTAGGGCCTGCGCTGAAACTGATAGGTGATCGCCCTCTCGGGAGAGCGCCGCTCTGTCCCTCCGACACGGACGCTTCATAAATTCCATCGCCCCGCTGCAAATTTGCCGCCCATCCCCCTTTGGCTCTCCTCCTACCTCCAGTGCGGACGCGAACGCGAAGATGACAGCCCCCTGGACGTAACACCGCAACGGCCGCGCCTCTTGCATACAGATCTCGTGGTCGACAGGCTAATCCGACCTGTCATATCGGTGCATGCTCCGTCCTCGTCGTCGTCGGCTGCATCCCCAACACTTGCCTCATCGAGCCCGCCTACAGGCACAAGATAATCCTCAATCTCCTTCCTTCCACGATCTTCCAACGACCACCCCACATAACGATCCGCCCGGGATACTTCTACGAATGCGCGCCCCGAATCGTGGCGATGCTGGCCAGTCTTCGTTGATGACACTATGTTCTACTCACGTGATCAACACCCAGGGCTTTTATTCCTCGCTTCGGTTTGAAGACGTACAACGGGCAATCCTTTCATCCAGTCGCACATCTAATTGCTATCGCGGGGCTGGGAAGTTGCCGGTGAGGACGTCACAACTGCGGCGCTGGCTTGGTCACTTGGGTCTGCACTAGACACATCCTTCCGTCTGTACTGTCCATTACTAGTGAGTTTCTTGACGTTCTCGGCTGCTGCACACGACAGTTGACAGACGCTCTGCAGGCGCGTGCCGTAATATATGATCATCCCGGTCGGCTCCAACTAATATCGATAGAAATTCCGGACGTGAACGTACGACATTCGCCTGGAATAGCGAGGAGACTTCCATGCCTGCACCCCCAACGGGTGTGCTTCATCACGGATATCGGACCTCAGCCCCCATCGCGCGCACTCACGAGGACCTAGCGCCCCCGCATCCCGCCGTTCCTCCGCCTGCAGTAGCCGCCATCGGCCAATCCAAGCACAAGGGCGGGCAAGACGCTCTCATCGATGGGCGGCACGCGCGACGTGGCCGTCATCTCCGCCGTATTGCACTCCGCGAAAGGGCCCGCTTCGTCGCGGTGCTCGCGGCCGGCGCGCAGGGCCCTTGTGCGCACCAGCTTCTTCCCCCCAGGCCTTGTATTTTCGGCGTCGCCTGACGCGCGGGAGGCCCCTGATGGAATGCCCGGCGAGCGGTGCGCGTCCAGAGCATCCCCTCCTGCGCGCCCGCGTTGCTGACATAAACTCCAACCTTGATAACTTGGGAGCAGGCGGCGTGATCGTGGATCACGCACGCCGTTATTCCAGGCGCGCGGCGGAAATATTCCCTCGTCCCCTCTTTTCGCCCGCCCGCCCGCCCCTCCTACCCACGCAGACCCCACCCAGGCTCGGCGGGTGGGGCCCGCGCGGCCGGGACCCCGAGCGGAGGCTGGTGCGCCCAGCGCGTCGCCTTTGGGCCGCGCGCGGCGCCAGCCCAGTCCGCGGGGAGCCAATCGCGCGGCGCGGCGCGGGCGCGACCGCGTGCTCCGCGCCGCATTGGGGGCGAGGCCGCGCGCACGGGACCCATTCTGCGGCGAGGAAGCCCCCAGCACCACCGTCATGCGCATGCACACGGGCGGGGGCCCTCCCAGCTCGGCGTTCAAACTAGGCTCGCAGGTTGGTAAACCCGCGAAGGCGTCCGGGGCGGGCTTCCCTCCTGCCCGCCCTTCGACGTTCTGGCTTCTGAGAGACGTTCTCGCGTTCTCGTTCTCATTCTCACTGGGTGGGCACGGGCGCGCCGCGTGCGGGCGCGGTTCTGCCGGGGCATTCAGCCCAAGCGGGCGATTGCGTCCCGCGCGCGGGGAGCCGCGAGCGGTCCCACGGATGGGGTGAGGAGTGAGGTAAGGTAAGGTAAGCAGTCTATTCAGCGGCGTATGGGAACGCGTACGTGCGCGGGCGGGCGCAGAGGAAGTGCGCCTGCGAAATAGGTACCAGGGGGGCGAGAGAGAAAAAGGGGCCGCGGACGCGGGAAATAACCTAGCGGGGTGAGTGCGGAGGAGGGTCCTGAGCGGAAATCGAGGGGAAGGGACGGGAGAGAGAGTCAACTATAGTGATTTTTTTCTCTTCCTCTGACTACTATGGGCCTTCCCCCCTGAACGGCGTGCGGGCCGCCGCGTGGGGGCAGGCTCGGATAATGGATACAGTATAACGGCGGCGCGTTGGCGGGGAGACGAGGGTGGTAATGATACAGTTGTACAGCGGCAGCGGCGGAACACATCGGCGACGGGCAAGACCAAGCAAGCTTCGAGGACGGGCGGAACGGGGGAGCGGAACGGAGCGCGAGAGCGGAACGAAGGGGAGCGCAATCGAAGAAAAAATAAGGGCGGCCTCACCTGCGCGACTATTAGGTGTGCGAGGGCGACAATCACGGGAGCAAGACGGGGCGGGAGAAGGGGGCACAGCGGAGCGCGAGCAGAGAGATGAGGAGAGATAGAGGAGAGGAGGCGAGGCGAGATAGCAATAAACAAACTAACGAGCGGTGAGTGAGCGAGAGGGATGGTGAGAGGTGCCTGACTGAGCGTTCTAAATCGCGAACGCGGACAGGGGCGACATGTACGGCGGCGGCGGCTGCGAGGCGAAGCCGGCATCCACGGGGTCGAGCGCGCGGTGGGGCGCGAAGTAGGCGGAAAAGTCGCTGCCTTTCTGGGCGGCGGCGCCGTAGTCGGGCTGCCGGTGCTGCTGCTGCGCCGGCGCGGTGCCGTACATCGCCAGGCCGACGCCATACGCCGCCGCGTGCTGCTGGTACAGGTGCGTGTCCTGTTGTTGTTGGTGCGGGTGATGGTGGTGGTGCGGGTGTTGTTGGTGCTGTTGGTACGGGTGGGGGGCGAGGTAGTCCGCGGCAGGGTCCAGGACGTCGTCGAGGTAGCAGGCGCCGTCGAGCACCGCGGCGGAGACGGGGTACGTCTGCGGCGTGCCGGGGACGCTCGAGAGCGGGGACGCGGACGCGGGCGGGGTGGTCCAGTCGAGGATGAACGACGAGGTGTCGATCGAAAGCGAGTGCGGCGCCGCGTACATGTCGTGCGCGGGCGCGGGCACGCAGGGGTTTGTGGATTCCTGCGTGTACGCGTGGAACACGTCGTGGGGGGCGAGTGGGTCGCAGGCCGGGGCGTACGGCGGCAGCGCGGGGGTCGCGGAGGTGTCGAAAGAGAACGTGCTGAAGTCCTGCGGGGCGGAGAGATCGCGGGTCAGCGGGGCCGATCGGTGGAGATCGCGCACAGGAATGGCACTCACAAAGGAGGGATTTTGCGGGGCAAGTGCGTACGTGGGCGTGGGCGCGAAGGGGGACGAGGGTGGGGGCGAGCTGTAGCAGTCGCTTTCGGTGTCCGGCTCCGACTCCGGGGGCGACGAGGGCGCCGGGGTCGGACACCCAAACGACGACGCCTCGGAGACGGGCGAGGACGCGCGCGGGGCCTCGGGCTGTGAGCTCGAGGAGCGGCCTTTGAGCTTGCGCTGCGCGGGCGACGCCGGCTCTGCGGCGCTGAGGAAGGGCCCGGGGGCGGAGTGTTCGGTCTCGGGGACAGGCGCCGAGGAGGAGCGGCGGTAGTGGCGCGCGGTGATGGGGGCCTCGAAGCGGGTCACGACCTGGGGGACGTGGTGGCGGTCGAACTCCTGGATGGCGGCGTCGAGCGCGGCGCCTTTCTTGCCCTCGATGAGGAGCTCCGCGATCTTGGCGCAGCGGGTGAGGTCCTTGGGCTCGACCTCGCGCACCTTGCGCTTCTCCGCGGGCGCCTTGCCCTTGGTGTGCAGCGGGCGGAACGCGTACTGGGGGAACTTGCGCTTGTGCTCCTCGAGCGCGGCCTTGGCCTTGGCGTGCCACACCTGGCGCTCCTCGTTTGGCAGGTTCTGCCAGGTGAGGCCGATGATCTTGCTCAACGTGCTGTGGTTCGTCTCGACCTCGGACGAGACGTGCTGGTTCTTGATGAACGACGAGCGGAAGAGGATGAACGCGTTCGGCGGCCGCGGGATGTGGTTCTCGGGCCGCTTCTTTGCGTGCGCAGCACGGCGCGCGCCGGGCGCGACGGGGGCGGAGCCGAGCATGGCGGCGGTGGCGGCGGTCCCGTCGGCGTCGGGGTTCGCGGGGAAGAGGAGCGGGGAGTCGGCCGCGAACGCGTGCTCGTGCACGAGGCTCGGCGGGTCGTTGTACGTGCCTGGGGTGACGGTCGGGGCGAACGCGATGCCCTGCGCGGCCACGCACGCCGGCTGGACGTCTGCGCGGCGGGCAAGGCGAGGCAGAGGAAGGGAGGAGGAGAGGAGGGGAGGGGAGAGGGCGCTTGGTCAGTCCCGGCTGCTCGATTCCGTCCCCGCCGCACGCACACACGGACTCGGAGGATCTGCGTGTGGTTGCGGGGATGGCTGTGTGGGCGGTGCGGTGCTTACCTTTGGACGGGGGCGGGGCACGCTTGGAGGCGCGGGTGCGTTCAGCAGGCATGGCGGGGAGGGGGAGGGGAAGACGACCGGAAGCGGCAGGCGGCCACGAGAGGAGTTGGAGGAGGAGCGGGCGGAGAGGGGACAGTGACTGGACGAGAGGGAGCGTGCGTGATGGAGGAGGAGGGGTGTCGCAAATCAAGCACGGGTGGGAGATTACATACGTCTTATAGCGGCCGGGCGGGGCGAGAGGACGAGGGTGCGAATTCCATGGGAGGAGGGCCCATCAGCTCCGAATAATGCGGCGCATTCCTTGCCTCTGGGCTGCGATTCCGCTTGCGCACGATAAGCGTCCCCGGACGGGCAGGCGGGGCCCGGCACGGCGGATGCTCGTGGCTTACACCCCCGGTCACGTCCCCCCGCCTGGCGCCGGACGGGTTGATTTTGTGTTATTACGTCTCCGCTAATGCACGCGTAGCCCGCCCGCGGCCAACCTTGTGCGACAGCGTGCAGCCCCATCTGGGCCGTTCGCGAGGGCAGCCGACGCGGACGGCTGTCACGGCGGGAGAGGAGGGAGGGCAAATCTCGCGGGAGACGGCGCACGGGAAACGGGACACGGGCGACGGGCGACGGCTGGCACGAGGCGGCGCAGAAGAAGGGCGATCTGGGAGAGCACGGGTGCCCTCGCAGATGGCGCACGATGACGCGGTGCTAGTGTTGGAGAGACCAGGGCACCATGCTGCGTCGGGCAGTTGTTGTTCTGTCGACCTTCGAAGTTCTGTGGGGTGCGTCCAGCGCCACCTGGGCCGCGCACACGGTCGCGAGGGGGCCGGGTCGAGGAGGCCCACGACATTGTTGTCGGCGCGGAGGCTGAGACCGCGAGGGGCCAAGTAGGAGGGGGCCGCTGGGGAGGCGGGCCTCGTGTTGATGACGGGGCGGGCGGCGGTGGGTGTTGCAGTGCCAGAGTGCCAGACTTGCCAGGCCCCGCCCGCCCACTCTACTTGCTCCCTAACGCCACATCTGGGATCGATCACGTCCAGATCACGGGCGGAGGCAAAATAGGCGTGCAATTATCGCCCAGATATCCCCTCCGATCGCCCCCGCACCAGCCCTGTCCGCCCTGCCTGCCCGCCCTGCCCTAATCCGGCACCTCCGCCCCGCCCCGCCGCTGCGCCCGCCGCCAGGCAGAGTTGAGAGTGCAGAGTGGACGGCTGCCCACCCGCGCCCGCGCTCTGCGCTAGCCCTGCTTCCCTTCTTTACTTGCTGATATTTGGCCGCCGCTTGGCGCGGACACGTCGACTTTCTCTCCTACGCCGAATTTCTGACCGTCTGCGCGAAAGCCTCCGATGGGGCAGCAGGCGCGCGGAAGCATTCGGTGATCTCGAATCGAGCGCCCATCCCTCCCACTCCGGCGACCGAGCGCCCGTCCCGCTGATGACCGGCCGATAGCGTCTCTTTCTCCCGACTCCCGACTCCCGGGACACTCTCCTCTGACTCCACGTCTGCTCTCCACCCGCGCGAGTGTGCGTAAGTACTTCCTTACGTCTCCCGCCAGAGCGCAAGCGGCCGGGCATCATCCGTACGCGCAGAGTCAAACGTAGCTTCTTTCCCCCAGCCATGCGCGCGCGCGCGCAGTGCCGCCACCACTAAATCGAGCGTAGCGTGGGACGCACGGAGGGCACGGACGGCAGCGGGCACGGAACGCGGTTCCTGGTGCGCCAATCTCGTCCTCCAGAAGCCAGCTTCCTCGGATGGATCGTGCGCGCACAGGCGCTCGCCCCCACTGGTGTTCCCTCGCCGCGCGAGAGAGAACAAGTGCAGCCCTCCTTCGCCGGGGCCAGCGGCGACGCTGCCGCGCGCGCTGCTGCTTGTTCTCTGCCACCCCGAGCCCGCTACGGCAGCGCCTTGAGATGGGGCTACCGTTGCTAGACTGCGGGGGGGCTTCGCCGTACGTACGACGCACAGCACGACGGACGAGGCCGCGCCCCTCCCCGTCGGTCGGAGCAGGGGGAAGAGAAGGGGCTTCGCGCCTCGCGCTTCGGCCTTCGAGCTTCGAGCAACAAATGCGCCGCGAGCGGCCCCGCGGCGCACCCTTCGCGCGCCTGGCCCGTCCATCCGTCCAGTCCACGGGCGCAGTGAGGGGTACGTTCGGGCTGCCTATCCCCGCGCCCCCAACCCCCAGCCTCCGCGGAGCGTCGGGACGTGCGTGCGCACAGAGAAGGCGGGGCTCGGCCGGCCCTGCGAGCTTCTTCGCGCGCGACACACACGTCTGTTTGCGCACGCGCCCGTCCGCCCCGCCCTGAACGGATTTTCTGTGGACGCACCCACGGGGATGGACGTGTGGACCGCACAGACGCGCGCCCCAGACGGCCTGGCAGCCAGACAGCCAAACAGACAGCGACGACGACCGCCCCTGCCTGCGCAAGAAAAAAGCCAAAACGGCTCGGCGCCGACCTACCCTCGCTGCGTCCCCTGGCGCCAGCGCGACGTCCTTGTTTCCCCGGGCCTTTGAGGCTGCCATGTACGATACGCACCCCGGTGGTGCTTCCCCAACCCTAGAGCCAGTGGCTCGAAAGAGGCAGCGTTGTCTGCGGATTGCGTGCGCAGCGGGCAGCGCACGAGGCTCGCCCGCAGGTGTCAGCAGCGACGCATTAGGCAGCAGCCCACCCACCCGCCCGTCCGGCTGCCCGCGCCTTCTCTCTCGTGCTACTGGGCACGTCAAATTCGCGGGCGGGGCGGACGGACATGGTGCGGCCTGCGCACGCATATGGGAGCGGGACGGGGTCACGGTGCCCCCTCCCCCATCCCGCCGCCCGCGCGTGATAAGCTTCCCGACGAAAGTTTTTTGCGTGCGCACGCGGGCGCACGGCGTATTTTGGGACGCCGGCGAGCGGCCGGGTCACGCTCGACTGCGTCGAGGGGCGCGAGTGGGCAATCGCACGCCCCGACACGCGCTGGCGCCCGCCTCCTCCCGCGCAGGCCTCCTTCCATCTCCGGCAGCAGGCGACGGAGATGGGGCCCGATGCTGCCGGCATGCACCGCGCTTCCTGCCTTCCTGTGGGATGGGACGCGCGCACGGCGGGAGCCCCCACTCCACTCGCTCGCTCGTCCATCGTCCTGCTGCCCGACCCGTCGTCGGTCGCGCCCTTTCCCTCGCCGTGCCCTTGTCCTGGTCGCCCCCGCGACATATTGCGCTCGCCCCGCTCCAACGCGTCTTCTTCTCTCGCTTAGCCACCTCGCCCCCATCTATCTCCCCTCTCCTGCCCCACACACTCGCTCGCCCGCTCATTCCGCCGCGCGCGCCATCACGATCAGCAGAACGCCGCCACGACGGCAGGGGCAGCACGCACGGACGATCGCCCCCCGCACGCGCACGCACGCTGCTGAGGAGCCCAGAAGCGCACGGCGTTCGCGACGGCCGCGCTCCTCCGCGCCTCGTGTTTCCTACGAAGCCTTCCTCCTCCTCCCTCGCCTCTCATCAGGAAAGTCTCCGCCGCCCGCCTGGGGCGCGTGGGCTGCATTGGGCCTGCGAGCGGGGCGCGTCCGTGTGGGGTGCAGAGGACACTCGGGGCTTCGGCGGCGGCAAATTTGCTGGACGCCGCGGGCGATGAGGGTGCAGCTGCGCTTCTCTCTCTCGCCCTCTGTCTCGCTTGCTCTCTCTTCCAGGCTCCCTCTCTTTTCTCTCTCCTTCGAATGCGCGGTTCGCGAGCTAGAGCTCGCGGGAGACCGGGTGGGGTTGCGCAGCGTGGTGGTGCGCGTGTTTTTTGCCGGAGACCTCAGACTGCTGCGTCCGCGCACCGCATTCGGGAGTCGGGAGTCGGGAGTACGAGAGTTGGAGCTTACGGCTCGTGTAGCTCGTGGTGCGTGGTGGCGAGTCGGGAAGGGGGGCACGTGTAGGCTGCTTGCTGATCGACTTATCCGCCTGCCAGATCGAGGCGCCGTGCCCCTCTGGGGCCGCCTTCGAGCGTCGCCCAGCGGCGGGGGCGACTGCGCAAAGCCTTCGGCCGCTACTCTCGTCCGCACACCGAGCACTTTCGAGCATCGAGCGGGATGGGGCACGGGCGTTTCTGAAAAGAGGCGCGCCGCGTGACCTGCCCGCTGCACCGCCTCCCGCCTGCGAGGGTGCGCCGTGCCGGACATGTGCAGAGGGCGGACGGGCCGATTGCTGTTTTATTATTATTAAATAATATGCGCCTGGGGGGCCGTCCGTCGATAAGCACAGCATGTCGTGGATGTAGACTTTCCCCATCCCCTTGCGCGATGACGACCTGTGACAGCCAATAGGACGGACATGAAGGAGGATCCGGGGCGGCGAGCTGGGAGGAACTCACCCGCGATAATAGTAAACGGTTTATCCGCGGTGCAAACGAGGGCGGGGCGGGGCGCACCCGAGGTCCTGCCGTCATGGATGGGCCCTAGAGGTGCTGGAGACGGATCCGCGTCCTGAGGGCGGTGCGGGCTCGCAAGCTGCGCCGCTCTGTTGGAGCTCGGCGCGCCCTCCCATTTCGATTCGTCTCGTCTCGTCTCCGTCTCCGTGCACACAGCGGCCGCACAACGCTCGCTCGCGCGTCGGGCCCGGGCCTGCGCGCTGCGAGCTGGGAAGCGCGAAGCGGAAGGAGGGAAGCACGAAGCGGTAAGCAAATTCAGGAAGGGCGCGGTGGCGACCCGCGAGCGAGGCATCAGACGCGACGCGCCGCGCCTGGGACGCAGGGGCCCGTCGAGCCAACCAGGGCCCGCCGCCGAGCGCGTCTCTCGCGCGAGCGAGAGCCTCGAGGCCCCGCCGCCGCCCCCCTCGATCACAGACGCCGTGGCGGCGGGTGATGTATGAACTAGGCGAGACGCTCTCGGTGCGGCCGCCACCCAGGCCAGCGGCGGGCGCGGGTTGCATATGGCCATAAGCATGGCCCGTCCGCGGGACGAGCCCCGGCGCGGGGCGACGCGGACGTGCGACCCACGTCCCGCCGCTGCGCCCGCTCGCGGGACCGTGCCTTGTGCGCCCCGCCGCGGCGGCAGGCCCTCGACGGAGATGAGGGCCTGGGTGGGCGGCGCCGTATGCCAATCATACGGGGGTGGGAGGCTGCGCACGCGCGGGGAGCTGGGGGCGGCGGCAGGGCGCCCCTGCGGTGCCTCTGCGGGCGCGCAGCCCGCCGCTGCCGTCTCCAGCGAGGAACGGCGAGCGTCCGCCATACATACGGACGGCCCCTTGTGCGCTGGCGCGCGGCGCACCCAAAGCCCTGGGGCGTACCTGGGCATCCCCGAGCGTCCGCGGAGCGATCAGAGGCGCGGCTGCTGTCTCGTCGCCAGTCGCCATAGCCAGCTCCGAAGCACAACGCGCGAAGCACGCTCGCGGCGGACGTCGCGGGGGCGCTCGCGCGGACAGACGCGCGGACGGCGGACGCTGGACGACGAGCTGGCCCGCGCGTGATGTGTGCTCCACGCGGGCCCGGGACGGCCCAGCGCCCGGCGCGGCGGGAGATGAACGTGCGAAGATGGCGCGAGGGCGCAGAGAACAACGCGCGCGGCGCCATATGCGGACTCGAGTGGTTAGTGGGGAGGGCGGGCGGCGGGGGCGCCCGCCGGTGCGCCGAGCCGAGCAGGCTACTTAGTGCGGGGCGCATCCGCGCGCGGGATCGAGATCGCGCGCCCGGGGGGCGGGGCGGGCTCGCAGGGCCGCCGACCCTGAGCGGGCGGGCGCGTGCCTGCTCCCGATGTTCATTATCGCATGCATGAAGGGTCCACGGGCGCCTGGCGGGGGGCCGGTGATGCGTGCACATGATGGGCGGCGTCGTGGTGCGTGCTTGAGCGGTGGGCGAGGAGAGGAGCACTGGGGGGGCTGTCGGCCAGCGTCGAGCCCTCAGAGTTGCACGGCCGCTCGTCGCCTTGGTGGTTCTGGACCCTTGGGCCGGTGGCGGCCAATGCTTGCCCGCGATCACGGCTAGCGCGCGGGCGTTCCTGTCGCCGGGCCAGAGAAGAATTTGGGGCGCAATAATGGCTGGGAAGCGGCGAATCGTCTGCGAGCCACCTGGGCAGCACGAGAGGACTTGGTTAGCTGCACAGTTAATGATGAATGATGGGGGGGCGCGATAAAGAAGAAGAGCCCGTGAGCCATCAGCATACCTCGAAATATTCGGCGACCCCCGTGGTGCATCAGACGGGGTTCGTAACCTTCAACTCTGTCTGGCCTAGCATCCCGTCCTAGATAATGCCAACCGTGGAATCCAGGAGGCGGGTAGCACGGACGAGCACCCTTCGAAAGGCGAACGAGCTTCACTGGGCACGGCCGTCGCGCCACTATCCGGGGGACCCATTTTGGGAGGTGTCGTACGCGACGCCCGATGTCAGGCATGGCGCACGGGAGGATAATAACAAATCGTCATGTGCCGATTGCCACATGTCGACGCTTCTGGGGGCGAAGCCTGAGGCGTCTGTCGCGATAGCGAACGTGCATGAGCACGCTGACCGGGGCGGCAGACGTTCTTTGTACTCAGATGACGTTGATTCGGTCCGGCGTGCGGCCGTACATGGGTAAGCACTGTGCGATATGTAGCCATGTGGACTGCCCGACTGGTCTCGGATAGAGCGCTACGTGAGTGAGTAAGATCTGCGCTAGACGTGCGCTAAGCAGGGCTCACCCTGGCTCAGTCGACTCGTGAGTCGTCAACATCACTAAGAGAAAGCGGATGGCTGTGTTCAGGGAACTTATGCCTCAGAGCGGAATGCGTTGTATTCGTCGGGCACTTCCGCAAAAGGCGCTAGAAGTGTGGTTTCAGCTTTCCTAGAAGGTTTTGCGTGTAGTCTTGATAGCGCCCTGAAAAGCCCGTGCCACGAGTGGAAACCTTCCACAGACATGAGGCGAGACGACAACGAGGGTTTTCTAGAGGGTGGCGTACCTAGCCTCTTCTCACTTGCGAGCTCGGCATTACAAATGTCCCAGGTGAGCAATCATCACATATATGCGGCCGACCGGCACGTGTGTGCATTGTATTGCGTCGAAGTTCAAGTGTACAGACCATGCAGCTATGTCTCACTACGTGGGTCCGTACGGCGTTCAGATTATTCCCGCATGCTTCGCAATCACGATGTCGGTTGAGGCGATGTATGCGAAGAAGGCGACGGATCACTCACATTCGCATAAATCTCCAGTAGCGTAACGTCGTCGTGGGGAGTGCCGGCATGTACCTCACGGGGAAATCACTACTGCCGTCCAGGTTCAGCCACGTTGAAAGAGAACGAGGGGGCAAAGACACACCATGACGACCGCGTCTGCCTCTATTTCGACCAACATCTCAGAAGAGACGAATTGCGCCCCGACAATCATAGTCGCGGTTGGCCCGACGTCCCCTAGCGCGTCCTTCAGCGCTGCGCCGACCTTGTCCGCATCTCCGCCGTCCGTGACAAACATCCGCACACGAACGATGTCATCCTTTTCGCCCCCGAGTGCCCTGACCGCCCGTATGATTTCCTCGAAGATGGTGCGGGCTTGCTCACCGGCAGAACCGGGATGCAGGAGCTTGCCGGAAACGGGGTGGATGGAGGTGGTGCCGGAGACGGAGATGAAGGGCCCCTTGCGCACGGCGCGCGAGTAGCCAAATTGTTTCTCGTACGGGTTCGCCGTCTGGAATTTCTGCATTGTGGGGATAAGGGGCGAGGGGGTTAGGGACGGCGAAGGTGAAGTTGTGCGTGCGCACCTCAGCTCCGTCACTGGTGGAGGCGCTATGTGTGGGCTGTGACTCCTCCCTTGCGTCCTAGTCATCTTGACACATTCCTGGCGGTCGTATGCAGTCGATTCCGCGAGCCTTGAGACAAAGAGAGGGTATAGGTCGGAGAGGCGAAAGATGGGCGATTATGTGCCTCGAGATTGCTGCATGGTGATGGTCGCGGGCAAGTCGTGGACAGAGGTTAATCTGGCGACGAGTGTGGCTCGCGCGGGCTCCTGTATCTTGCTCTCGACCACAATGGCGCCGCGCCTCCCTGCACAGCGGCCAGGACCTCAAACGCGATGGCGACGCGCATAAACCCACCGTCCGTGTTCGGACCGCCGTATCGAAGCCAACGGCATTCAGCGCCCAGGATGTCCACGCCTCGTGTTCCCTGGCATCGCTCCTCGTCTTGATCCATCTCCTCGCCATGGGCGACCCCTACTACGGCATGCCCGACCTCGTCGAGCAGCCTCACCATGGTCAATTGCCCTCGATGGGCTTCCCCACCGGCTTCGGGCCCTCGTTCGAATCGCAGGACTCCCTCCGCACTCTCGCACCGCCCCCGTCCTTTGGCACCCCCGCTCTCTCCCAACCCTTCCTTGCCCCAGCTGCGCCACAGTGGCCACCACACGATTCGACCATCGCAGGTACACCCTCGTCGTGGGGCACGTCCTCGATGGGCGCGACCCCCATGTTCGCCGCCGCCCCCGCGATCGCCGTCATGCAGCCAATGCTCTCCGTCGGGGTCAGCTCCGAGGGCTGGCCGCGCCCGCTCGCCACGGCCGTCCATGCGGGCCCAAGCGGGAACAGCCCACCTTGGAAGGACATGGACGACGGGTACGAGCGAACGCTCCCTCTCCCGCGCGAGCGTACGCCGCTCTCGCGCAGCATCTCGCTCTCGTCCAGCCCCTCGTCCCTCTCCGGGCGCTCGCTCAACAGGAAGACATCCGTCGTGCGCGGGAACGCGGCCGAGGCTCTCAAGAGGCCGCCACGCGAATGGAGGACGGATTTCTCGATAGCGGGCTCGAGCATCCTCAGCGGGCTCCTCGGCACTCGAGGGAGGTCCCGCTCGTTTGGCGGCGTAGGGGGAGGCGGTGCGTGGACCATTTCTTTCTACTTTCCTTATCCAATTGCTGACGCGTCCTCCTTTCCCGTGGCCTTGTAGACCCAAAGGTCACGCTGCACCCGTATATCCGGTACAACGCCTCGAAGCCACCCATGTACCTTGATCTCCGCGAAAGCCCGAACGAACTCAAGTTTCGCGCGCTCAAGGACCAGCGACTCAGCAACTGGGACCTTATGCGCTTCGTGTGCGAGCCCCCGCTCCCGCACATGCGCCTCTTCCACGTGCTCCTCCCGTGGTACATCGACGTTGAGACCCAGAACCCAGCTGGCATAACCCTTTTCGAGCTCTTCATGGCGATCTACACGTGCATGAGCATGCAGATCGAGAACGCGGACTTCTATAACGTCGAGATGGATGCCGAGGCGCGCGCGCGAGTCACGGACGCGTGGGCGGCGCGGTGCCACACTGAGGAGGAACGCGCGATGGGCATCCGACGCGTAGACTACCTCAACGGGCGCGTGATCATGGAGGGCATCCAGAAGGGAAGGGACGGTCTATGGGAGATCAAGACACGGAAGCCGTACGTCGCCCATGAACGCTAACGTGGCTGGTGCTGACGTTGAGGGTACGACGGTAGAGACAGGAACGTTCGCGTTTGACTCCGTGATTTCCTGCTCGGCGCAGCTAGCTGCACCGCGTGTTGCATCGTAGGTAGAGAGGATTTGATCCAGAGCTGCATTGTGTACTATTTATTCCAGAATCTGTGTCGCTAGTCATGCCTGTACATCACGTTCACTTTTCCTGTACGACTTCTCTCTCCTTTCTGGACCGTCTCGAGGTACCTTACACATTTGTACACCACCCTTCCCTAGCAATTTCCGACAACGTTATCGGTCCCCAATTCGTGGACGGGCGTGCAGAGAATAGTTGCGTAAATAATAACAAGATGGATAATAGACTGGACAGCGGCTACTCCAGACCGCGACGGATGCCGTCGAAAATCCGTCCGCCCGCACCCATGAACACACCTCCAATAAACTTCCCGACCTTCCTCCACTCCCTTCCAAATCCATGCCGATGATGATGTCCGTTCCCACCGCCAGGCAGGCCCGCGTTGAGCCCATACACCGCAACAGCCACGCCCAGCACGATCACCGCACCCGCGACCATCGTCCGGCGGTGCAGCACGAGCTCCGTGAGCCGCCGCGGCTTGCGCAGCTTCCGGCGCCGCCACTCCTTCTCCCTCTCCTCCTCGCCCTTCTCCTGCCCCTTCTCGCCCTCGCCGTCGTCGTCTCCCGTATACGGACAAACGACGAGCTCGGGGTGCGCCACCATCGCCTCGGCGTCGCTGTCGTCCGGCAGGTCCTCCGGGCGCTCGCTCCACGTGCGCATCGCGCTCTGCGGGCCGAGCACGGCCGCAAGAGCAACGCGTGGGTCGTCCGGCGGGAAGCGCACGAAGAGCGCGTCGGCGTGCATGAGGAGCGCGGGGAGCGATACGCGCGGCCGGCGCGGGCGCGGCTCGGGCGCCTCATGCTCGGGCTCGGACTCGGACTCGGGGCCAGATACAGGCTCGGGCGAGGCGGTGCGTGGCGGGGTGGAATAACGAGGTGGCTTCTCGTCGAGCGACGCTTCCGCGTCCGGTAATTGTGGAGGCAAGGGTGAATCGGCGAGCTCTGGCGTGGACTCGGGAGGCGCTTCAGGGGAGAGCTCGGGGACGAGCTCGGGGACAGATTGAGGAGGGGGCGACGATGACTGTGGGAGAGGCCCTGGTGGATCGTCGAAAGAAGACGTCGCGGGAGTGTTAGAGTCGGCCGGTGGGCCAGCCCCGACGTTGTCACCTTGTGCTCCTTCGAGGGTGGTCGTGGCGGCGAATTCAGCGGGGTTTGGACAGACGTCGGAGGCCTGAGAAGACGGGGGAGGGGCGTCCGTCCCGTCGCTCGCAGATCGCGCATCATCGCTAGGTTCAGGCTTGGAGAGCGCGGAGTCTGTAATCGCTGGGGCTTCTAGCTCTTCAACCTTCGTGTTGTCCCGGACGAGCTCCAGGGGCTCCAGGGGTTCTTCCGGCCGCTCTGGCTCCTTGGGGGCTTCCACGATGCCCTCATCTTCTTCATAGAGATCCGGGAGAACGGTGAGCAGAGAGTGCATCATCCCTTCTTCTCCCTCATCTTCCAGAAGCTGTACTTCTTCCCTACGAGTAAGGATGAGCTGCGGAGGGCACAAAGGCAGGCCGGTGGCGTCAGATGGGGGTGGAAAGGTGATAAAAGTGCAAGTTGCGTACCGCAGCGGCTAAATAAACCACGGCTATTGGCGGCCTCGATAAGAGGTAGTCAAATATATGTTGGATGAGGGGTAAGGTTGGAACATCGTGCGAGAATAAGGTAAGTAGATTAGATAGGGCATAATATGGCAGCGGGGCGGTGCTGGTACGAAGTCAACGCTGGGTCTAATGCGCTGAACTCGTGAATAACGCACCTCTCGAGACTCGCTGCAAAGTTGCGGTCAACAAGACGCAGCAGCTTCTTGAGAATTCTGCAAAGACGAAGGTGAGGAGCCGAACATGAAGGTCCGAGTTCCGACTCACCGGAGGAGTCCAACGACGGGATCGAGACTTGTTCCCATAGAATCTCGGACACGATGCAAGCTTAGCTTCTCGACGACTGGTAGATGTAGCTCTTGCGGCAACGTGAGGAAGATGACAGATACAATGTCATGGTAGCCCTGCGTACAAATGTATGTTATAAAACGCGAATCATTGCATACGTAGTACAGGGGACTGACCTGAAAGTAGTGTAGCTGTGACCTTCTGCGAAAGAGGGACACGATGAGGCGGTTAAGGGACGCCTGCCGCTTCTCTCTACTCATGGACTCTTCTGGAGGGGGACATGAGCGGCGGCTCTTCGCGCGCGGATATAACTTGTTCACCTACTGGGTATAAGACAAAACTGCGATCCGTATCAAGCTCAATCTGGCGTTCATCGGCATGCGGAGTGTCATGAATGCCTTCATCAGACCCAGAGGGCTGGTCATGACCGAGGTCTGACCATGGGGATGACAATGTCCCATCGTGTTCGTTTTCGACCACGGGTTTGTCGACGTGAACAAGTTTAGGCCTAAAGCGTATTCATACGCGGTCGAGCGTAGTCAACGTAAGAGCTCACCATATCTTAACACGTTCCTTCCCGAAACCGTACGGCCGAAGGCTCATGTTTCTATAACCCTCCCAGTCTAAAGTCTCTTGTGACATAATCAAGGTCCCATTTTCCATTCTCTTCAAGTTAAGCAATAGTTTTACGGGATAGTAGCGACCAGTTGACTCTCAGTGTAGGGTTGTGTATGTTGGATGTGAGGTTAGAGGACGGCGGGGCGAGGAGGACAAGGGGAAAGTGGCCACGGCTCGAAGTTCGCCCACCGTCCTCGCGGCGTCATAGGTTTTAGCGCCCATTTACCGTAGAGATTAGATTAGATGCGTTTACCGAGGCAGATAACGGTTGTGGAATTTGCAGGTTGCTCCTCACACGAGCCTCTTGACTCGATCCCTCACGACCTCCCCATCTCGTCTGCGAAATCCTCCAAATACCCCTTCCTGAGCCTTTATTGGCGTCGCAACTATGAGCACAGCAACTATGACCGTCCAAAATCAGCAGCACGACACGCTCGGCATGTCCGTACCCCCGTTCACGGCCCACGCCATCTCCGTGTCTCTGCCAACGTGGAAGGATAATGTCGGTTATGAAGAAGGAGAGAAGAGGGTGATAGATTCCATGGTCTCGGGCTATCCACGGTTCTTCATTCATCTTAGCACCAAGAAGGTGAGTCTCGCTGTCTCGTTCAGATCTTAAAGTGAAGGGGGTTCTTGCCAAGATGTTGTGGGAGCGGGGCTCGGTGACAGGATGGAATGAGTGTACATGTCCGTGCGCGATGGGAAATTAAGAGAACATACCGGATGGGGCTCCGGGCAATATTGGTTAAGACAAATCGTGCCTTAGACAGTCTAGAGATTTTCCTGAGCAGTTAGGCAACAAACCGAGAAACTTTGTGCCCGCGGCTCACAGGTGTGGGTCTACTTCAAGGCACACCCTTCCCGCGTTCTCGGGTCCCACAATACCATGCACTTCTTCATTCTCGAGCATCTAAAATGCTACCAGCACCACTAACAAGTTTTTACAGTTGGCCGGTATCTGCGAACAAAAGTTCGGGATTGAGGGGGAGAGCTGTCTGCTTTGCCCTACTCGCCTCGTTGCAGAGCAATGTCGCGCATTCATGCTCGACCGCACCACGAAGGAGGGCTTGTCTGTGCCTGTCCGACTTGTGCAGTTCACAATCTTCCCGGAAGACGAAGACGCGTCCACACCGTCCGTCGAACTACACATCGTTCTCTTCCCCGAACACGCCTTTCCATACGCGAAACAATTTTGGCAGCACACCGGGCTCTGCGTCTCCTCCCGTCTCTCCGAACGCTGTCTTTCCCTCCTACGAGAAGAATCTGCAAGCACCAACTCGCCCATCGCCCCTCCTCCCCCAAGTCGACCTCCTGTCAAGCCAGGAAACCGCCATTATGCCTCGAAGGGCTTCAACAAATCTCCACCAACCTCACCCCTCACCGCGCAACACCCACGCGGCAACAGCACGATAACCGACGCTTCGGCAGAGCTGTTCAGCAGGGACCACCTCAACTACCTGGAAGAGCGCTACGGACGCAACATGCCTCTGGAGTCGGCAGCAGCGGCCAAGCGTGCTATGCGTCGGCGTATAGCGGGCGTTCTCGTTCGCGACACACCAAGCGATTGGTCCACTGCTGGCGGGCACGAAGTGGAACTTGGCCCAAGCACCCGTGGCGTCGAGGGCGTTACGGAGGACGACGTTTTCCTTTATGCAACGGGGATGTCGGCCATCTGGAGCGCACACCAACTTGCCCTAGCCACACGGCCGTCAGCGAAGAGCATATGTTTCGGGTATGTCTCTTCATTTTATCGTTCTTAGGCCGCCCTCTGAACCGAGCGAGTAGCTTCCCGTATACCGATACCCTGAAGATTTTGGAAAAATGGGGCCCGGGGTGCCACTTTTTCGGACACGGACTAGATGCTGACGTGGACGATCTCGAGGCGACCCTCGAGCGTGAGGCGCAGAACGCTCCAGGACAACCCCCCGCGTTGGCGCTGTTCTCGGAGTTCCCATCGAACCCACTGCTGCGTACGGCCGACCTCGCCCGGCTACGCAAGCTCGCGGACAAGTACGACTTCCTGATTGTCATCGACGAAACTCTCGGCAACTTCGTCAACGTCGAGGTGCTCCCGTACGCGGACATCGTCGTCAGCTCTATGAGCAAGGTGTTCAGCGGTGACGCGAATGTGATGGGTGGAAGGTATGGCAGTCTCCGCCACTAGCCCGCTTCAATTGCTGACTACGTTCTTGCGAATAGCCTAGTGTTGAACCCGCAGGGTCGACACTACCCTGCGCTCAAGGCGCACATGGCCGCGCACTTCGAGGACTCGTACTACGACGAAGACGCGATCTACATGGAACGCAACTCGCGCGACTTCCGACGCCGCATCGCCGCCATCGACGCCAACACGCTCGCCGTCTGCGAGTTCCTCCACTCCCGCTCCCGCGCCGCGTCGTCCCCTCCTCCCAGGCCCGCGATCAAGGAGGTGTTCTACCCCAAATGGGTTACGCCTGAGCACTACGAGCGCTGTCGCGTGCGCGTTCCCTCCGGCGAGCCCGTGGGCGGGTACGGCGGCCTATTCTCGCTCACGTTCGCGTCGCCCGCCGCGTCGCGCGCGTTCTTTGACGCGCTCCCGTGCCACAAGGGCCCCAGCCTCGGGACGAACTTCACGCTCGCGTGCCCGTACACGATCCTTGCGCACTACGCCGAGCTCGAGTGGGCTGCGGGTTACGGCGTCGAGGAGGGGCTTGTGCGCGTCAGCGTCGGGCTTGAGGATCGCGCCGCGCTCCTCAAGGGCTTCGAAACGGCTCTGCTTGCTGCGGAGGCTCTCGTAGACCAGGAAGCAGCGACTGGGGCAGCGGCAGCTTGAGCACGGCATGGAGTTGCGACTATGCGTATCCCGTATTTCCGTTAATCGGACTTGATACTCCGTTCAACCCGGGGTAGGCCCCCGTTCAACTCGGGGCGAGCCTCCGATTAGCTCGGAGCAGAAACACATTGTACAAGAGCATGTATCGTACTTCCAACAGGCAGAGACAACCTTGGACACACCCATATCATTGTATCATACTTCAATCAGCCATGCATGGACTGTAGACAGTGCTCACGTTACCTGCGAAGTGCCGGGGCAGCTCGCGTGGCGTCAATTATTGGCGTGTCGACTATTCTACAAGATAATATGGTGTATATCCTAGATACAGTCCTATCCAGCCGGTACCTAAACCTAACACATACATCTCGACGAGAACGTCATGTTCCTACGTCGAGCGAGTCCCTCCGCGGCGGAAGCAGCCGCGTCTGCGCATCCCCCTCCGGGCTGACGTCAATGTCGACCGTCTCCCCATCGCTGTCCGTCCCGCCTCTCGTGTCTGGTGCGAAATGCACGTGGTGCAGCCCGAGTTTCTCGTTGAACGACGCCGGCTGGCCCTCAACGCGCTCGCCCAGATCCAACCCTAGCTTCTCCCCATCCGCACCGTCATCGCCGTCGTCGTCGGACGCCGGCTCCTCGACGAGCGCGCCCTGCTCCCGCACGATGGCCCATGTGCGATCCGCGATGGTGAGATTCTGGCCCGCGCTGATTGCCTTGACGATCTGGCCCTCGTGACGCGCGTGCAGCGTACGTCGAAGCGAACGCGTGACGAACGTGGAGAGCACGCGGAGGGGCCATTCTGGAGGGATTGTCGATGTGACCTATGGCGAGGGAATGGTAAGTGACGGACACTAGGAGAACATGGAAGAGATAACGTACTTCGAGCACGTCAAGATTCATTGCCTGTGAATTTAGTAGCTGCGCGGTGCGGTCTGCCGTCGCCTCGCTACGCATAAGAAATCTCGATTAGTAATGGTAGTCAACAAAGCTAGCGACGATGACACGCACCCGCCGCTCATATACACCTCAAGCAGAATCATTACCAGGCCCTTCTTCACCTCCTCGTCCACCGTCCTCTGCCTCCGCATCGCGCCGGTTGTCGGCTGCGGCTTGCCCGGGGCAGCAAGCGGCGTGACGAACGCGGCCCACTGTTGCAGGCCTGTGCGCTCGCCGATCTGCTGCGCAGTCTTCGCGGGGACAACCTCGCCGCCGAGTGTGCAGTATGCCTCCGCAGACGTCCCGTCGTTCAGCTCGTGTACGAGCGCCGCAAGGGCCGCGCGGTGGTTCCCGAGCTTGCCCTCCAGTATTGCGAGCTCGAGCTTGAGTATCTTGGCGTGACCGGAGAGTCGGGCGTGCACGGCGGACAGGTCGTATAGCGTGGAGCCTTGGAGAAAGAGTATTGCCTTCAACCTCGTGCGCTTTGAGTCGGAGTCAGGTGTGGTCGAAGAGAAGTATGTGAGGAAGGGGGTATCGGAGCGACTGGAGGAATACGATGCAGCTAAGGCAGCGGGTAAGTCTCTGGGGGGTCACGGTTGAGCACACACAGCACCTTTCGCCCTCCAAAGTTTGGATATTGACTCGTCCGCAAGACATGAAGCGAGTTGGTCCGCATAAGATAACGCAAGTTCGGTATGTAGCTGTGGGTCCTGCGGCGGAGATGAGCATATTGATCGCTGCGAGAATGTAGCATACGGACCGTGCTTCTTCTCTGTACTACTAGATGCTCTAGTAGCTGTGCACCAGCAGCGGAGTTAGCATCGCGGATTTGCTGCAGAAGGGCTCTGTCGTCTTCTGCTTTCCGTTTAGAGGGCATTGTGGATGTAACGAGCTGCAATCAAAGAAGGGCGATGGTTAGCATAATTTGAGCAAAGGAACTACGTGTACAAACCCTCAGTGCACGATCAGCGTCTTTCTTGACCAGCCATGCTGTCCATTTCTGGATGAGGCTCTTGTCCTTTCTCTCCGCGAGTAGATCGAATATTCGCGACAGAGGGTCCTGGACTTCAGGATCTCGTAGTGCGCCGTCAACTAACCGAGACCATGTTTCCAGAAGCTTTGAATCATCTCCGCCTTTCTGGTACAGCCTACACAAGACGCCAATATTTCGCGTCTTAATGAGGTCGGGTTCTACCTCAGAGAGAACGACGCAGTTGGGTTGGTCGATCAGTGCATTCAGGTCTGGTAGCTTCTCCATTGAGACGTGCAGTTTCGCAAGAACGGTATCCACGACCTGGTGTGACGGCGCGTCAATCCAAATCCGTCATCCCGCAAGCTATACAACGCACCTTCCGCACGGCCTGCGCGTGGGGCGTAGCCGCCTCCACCGCAAGTTTCCTCCTCCACTTCCGCAAGTATGACTCGAGCATGTCGCGCGCTGTCATGTTGAGGATATTACGGAGTTCTACGGCCGGCGGCGCCTCGCGGGTGTTCGGCTCCAGGTGCGGGGAGTAGTTCCTGACTAGGTTTTGCGCAACTATATCAGTCCCGACGGGAGATGGCAAGCGGCGGGACCGGGGTGGGATACAAAGCGAAGTCAATAGGGGGTGAATGGGTCAAGGCACCACACAGAAAAGAGAAACATAGACGTCCTCGGCCCAACAGGAGGACGAGTTGCACCAAAGTGCATGGAGAGGGAGGATTGGCACTTGGCGGGATGCAAATGGGGAATGCTATGGCACAAATCCTATCGTATGAAGGGCGAGGAGCATTGTAGAACTCACTTATGTCGTCAACCGAGTCTTCTTGAGGCATATGTTCCGCGACGCCTGCCATGACGTCGACGGTATCATCCTCGGCGAAGAGGCTTCCACGGAGCTCGGGGTAATAGCTGACCAGGATACGTGGGTCAAGCTCCCCTTCAAACAGACGGTTCCCGGCATCTTCGAAACGTGTCTCCGTAAAGCACTGGAAGCCTAGTCGCTGGTTCACGTAACGCAATTCATCAAGCTGTGAAGGCGGTTTGTGAGCAGGTAGGATAAGTGACAGAGAGACACATACCTCGTGAGGCTCGGCGTTCAGCATAGACTGCAGCTTTTTACGCCGCTGCTCTGCGAGGTCGGAAACATCTTCTAGCCTGTGTGCAAGCAAGAGTGCGTCGGCCTGAGAGATGAGAGTTGACGGAAGGAGTGCTTGTATGGCATTCGATCCACAGACGAGGACATTTGCGCGTGGATAGTTAGGGTACTGTACCGTAGCCATTAGAGGTACATTTGTGTATCGCTATGGTCGAAGGCGGAGGATAGAGACAGAGGTGGGGACGAGGGGAGAGACGGGAGGAGGCTCAGGCTGCCGGCGAGCTCGCGGGGGCTTCCTCCCGTGGCCGGATGGATCACGCGTGTTATCCCACGACTATTAACTCAGGTAGCCGGGTAGACGCCCATTTAGTAGTGCTAGTCAAGGCGTTCAGTTTGTCCATTGCCCACCTTCGAGTCACAACACCGCGCAACTCCTTTTGACCGCAACGCACTACATACAGCGTTCGGTTACGGTTATAGAAGAAGAGAGAATCTCGTAGGAAGACACCGACGCCGCATATCCGCGTAGAGAAATACGAATGACGTCAGCTCCTCAGAACCCAATTGACGTTCCCCCGTATCAACTACAACCGTTACTTTCTGGTGTGGTTGATAGCTTGAGCCGTGAGTAATGTTTCTGAAACGGTGTGTAGCCCCGCTTACTCGTATCTCTAGGTGCATTGGGCTCGCCGGTCAACATACGTTGTGCCCAAGCGATAGGTATGCCCTCACCTTCAGTCAGACGTCGTTGAGGTCACATCTATCCTCGCACAGGCTCTGAGATCTACGTTGGGTGCTCCAATGGAGAGCTCTTACGGTTTGCACTACAAGCAGCCCCACCAGGGATGGTATGTACTAAGTCCTTCATTTCGCACAGGCAAGCTCACATGATACCCAGCCAGACACATATACACTGCTGTCCAGACAATCGATACCTAATGAGAAACCCGTGGACCAAATCGTCCTCGCTCCTAGTATATCACGTGCCCTGATCCTATCGGGTACGTTACTTTGCTCTTCTAAAGCAAACAATGCGCTCAATTACGTTCAGGACATCAAATTCACTTCTATACGCTTCCTGCTCTCGACATGGTTCCCCTGAAGCCGATACGCAACGTCATCACGTTCGCGGTGGATGAACAACACCTCAAACGGCCCCCTCAATTCATGAATGACATACCAGCACCCGTTGAATTCATAGAATTCTGCGTGATTAAGCGGAGCTCGATCGCTCTGTACAGCTTGCGCGAGCAGTTGACTTTTCAGAAGGTTGCCCTTAGTTCGACTAACACACATCTACTATCGCTGATGCTTTCCTTCAGGAAATCCCTCTCCCGTCTGGAGGGTTTCACGCAAGGCGAACAGGAAGATACCTATGCGTGGCCGATAGAGAAAACTACAATGTGATCGACCTCATCCAGGCATCTTTCGTGCCCCTCCTCCCCATCTCACAAGCCCCAGACCCTACCATCACTGTCAAGCCTTCAATCACAGTTATCAGCGAGAACGAGTTCCTCATTCTCTCCTGGTCGGGCGCAAGCACTCTCGGTGTCTTCATCACTGGAGATGGTGACCCCGTCCGCGGAACGCTCGAGTGGCCCAGTTATCCAGAGGCAGTTTGTACGTCACCCTCTGTTGTCCCTGCACCATGGACACACCACGATCGAGATTGCTCATGCAAGTGACCGCGCAGCACTCGACTACCCCCACGTAACAACTCTGCTGCCGAACGGCACTATCGAGATCCACAGCGTGGAAACGCAGACCATCGTGCAGGTCGTGCCAGCACCGCCTGACGCGCCGCTCGCTGAAGACAGGAAGGCACTAATATCTTGTATGGGCGGGTTTTTCGTCCCGTCGACTCAGCGCTCAGAGAAGTTACGCATGGTTCCACATCGGCTGCTTCGTGGGTCAAGACCTACACGAGGTCCAGGAGGTGGGAACGGGGATGGCGACCTAGCAGATGTTCCCGACATGCCAACTTTGTGAATGTAAACTTCCGGAGGCGAGATCGTACAGCGAGTAACTTAATGACACTTCCTTTGTTGCTTTCCATGGAGGGAGCGCCTGCCGTTCTCTTGCCCAGCGTGTACGAGAAAAGGACACTCAGTGCGTGTCCGACGTTGGCAACGAGTATCCTGCTCATTCCGACAATCTACAGCTGAGCCTCTCCTAGTAGAACGACGAATGGGGGCAAGCTCATCCACTGGGATTTTCGTCATCCAACGCCCTTCGCCGCGACTGAGAGCCCTGAGGGGCGTTTCAAACAACTCCTCGAGCACAGTATTGCGGACGGGCATCTATTCCACTATTATATGATACATAACATCGTTACAGAGCGTTACAGAGCGTTACGAGAATCAAACACCAGGAACGTGAGAACATCGCAGAAACGATAACTAGGAGAGTCTCCTTCGAAAGCTAAACAAGATAATTGTCGTTGCGGAGGAACCAGAGACGCGTTCTGATGTCTGTGCGTTGCCGACTTGCCCTGGACTCAACGCGATCCAAGAACATGCGGTCTGCAATTCGCTGACATCAGCATGGCCTCAGTCTCTTCAGCCTCACACGCGTTGTGAGGGTGGGATGAGGCCAAGGTTGAGGTAAAATGTGCGGTCCGCGTTATGCGTGACCCACATGCCCCAGAAGACGTGCCGGTCCCCGAGGCAATCAACGCGTCGCATTCCCTGCGACCACGTGACCTCGGGGATGGCAGGGAACACCTCGCATCGCTTCTTGAACGCTCCACACATCTGCCGCCAAATGGCGGGGAATTGTGTCTGGAGCTCGCGGGCTTCCGGTTGTGTGAGGGGCGTTTGGAAGAAGTCGTAGATCGCCTCGAGGATGTCCCCGAATGTGACCGTGCCGCCCCCGGAACGCGCCTTGTTGACGATGATCGCGCCCCAGCCGTTGAGCATGCCAAGCACGCTCAAGTTGTATGCGATGTGCACGCACGGCACCGGTGGGTGTGTTGCGGGTTCCGGGAAGCGGTTCGCGACGGACACGACGGTGCGACGCGCAGTGACACGTTGTGCGAGGGCCGGCGGGAAGCGCACGTCCCACTTGAGCCAAGGGATGATGCCGTTGCCCGGGTTTGGAATGAGATACGGGCAAAGTATCGGCACCGGCCCCCATGGCGAGAGTCGTAGGCTAGATGGAGGGACCGCGGCTGCCACTTGCCCGGGGGTGGCGGGGATGGGCATGGGTCCTTGAAAGGGTGTCGGCAGCGCCACGACGGCCGAGGCGGGGGTAGGTACAACTGCTGCGTATGGGCCGTTGACCAGAGCACCCCACGGGTTGACTGTCATCGTTGGCGTCATAAGCGGGAAGTGGCCCCCAACAGGAGGCCATTGTGGCGGACGCCAATCTGCTGAGAGTGTGCCAGGAAGCGGCCACCCACCGGTGATTCGCGCAACTGCAGCCGCATCTAGTACTCCAGCTGGTGCGGGTTGGGAGGTTTGGAAGAACATTTGGGCGGGGATTTGAGGATGTGGTTGGGGATGCGGGACCCAAACAACCGCCGGGAACGGCGTAGGGACGAGAATCGGTGTCGGGAGCGGTGTGGTCGTACGTGCGCGCACGTACGGCGAGTGCTGAGGGCCTTCAGGAACCTGTACTCCTCGACCGGGTGACGGTGGCGGTGTAGGTATCAAACCTCTACCGGGGACTACGGGCGTGTTGCGTATGAAGCTCTGAAAATTAGAAAATGGCGGGTCCTCGAAATCTTCTGGAGGTGGCGGTATCACCGGCGGCGGAGACTGACGGCCAGGGGAAATCAGCTTTACGCCAACGTTGGATTAGAGTGCAAGGTTGCTTACGGGAGGCGACGGTGGCCGTCTTTGCCATGGCGTGCGGCTCCCTTGGTCTGCATTCTGAGTATCGGATCGTCTGGGAGGACGGTCACTGTCAGGAGTTGGTAACTGGGGGATGGCGTCTAAAGGGTCCTATGGGGGAAGACAAGATCAGGATATAGCCCAAGTCACCAAACCGAGAGCGAACCTCAGCCTCAGGTTCGCGGTCGGGGAACCAGAACGGTAAAGGTGGCCCGGGCTGAAAGCTTATATTAGGATGAGTTGGCGCGCGACATGAATAACGCGCACTGGTGGTGGAGAAACGCTAGCACGATGATAAACCACAATTGGAGGAGAAGGCGAACGCTCGCGCGTAACAACAGGCTGATGCATACGAGCACCTTGCTCTTCCTGGGGTCGCTGGGCAAACGGACGGATGAGACGGCACAGCACACATAATTCAAATCGGCGTCACCCACCACGTGTTCGGCGTGGCCGTCCGTCAAATGCGCAGCTGGCTGCTCAGAAGTTCCTTCGGGGCGCGGAAGCAGATTCGAAGCTCGATCTACCGCAATAATCCATCAACAACGGCCGCAGATAGCGGAGGTCAAGAAGCGAGGACGTACGATTCTCCCAGATGGTCCTCCACTCTTGCGCGACGGTGCATCTTCTACGGTGCGCAGACACAATCCAGCACCATGGGCAGGCCACCGTGGGCATGCGGCCTGCGCCCCGGTCAGGGGGGGCACGTGTAGGGGATGCGAGCGTGTGTCCAACCCGGCATGACGGATAGCGATGCACACCGAGTACGTCGCATCCCGCGCAGTGTCTCCAGACGGTGCCATCGTCTTGAACAGGTGATGGGGGGTCGCTTGCAAGTTGTGGATCGTCGGGAAATGGTGGTTGGAAGGAAGCGGGAGAGGATGGTGGGGACGAGCCATGCTGCACCGGCGGCGGTTGCTGGCGAGCGTTGGGATGAGGTGTCGGTGGTGGCGCATGGAAGGGGTAGGGCCGAGAAAAGGTCTGTGCCGGAACGGGCTGGAATTGAGGAAATGCGGGCGGTGTGGGGAGAGGCCATGGCCCACCCGTCGGCACGGGATAAGATTGAGTTTGTGATGGCGGTGGCTGGCGTGGGCGCCTATGCGACCGGTCGAAATCTGCAAGGCAGGGGAGCGGCCGGTACAAGTGAGCAAGCACCCGTCGCAAACAGCAGCGACGACTGCGCGCACCGCGATTGCCTTCATGCATCTGAAACTGTGCTTGAGCGGGCATTCGCCCCGGAGGCGCGGATTGCTGGTGTGACGGGCCTGGAGCACCGTCAACGACGCGATGGGGACCAGACGGGTGCGGTGCCACGCGTTGTGGTGAAGCTGCGCGGAGAATAAAGAGTGGAGTTTGATCATCTGCTGAAGTGATTGAAAGTATAGAGAACGCACCCGCCCTCGGTGGCCGCATGATTCCCCTCGGAGCCTCCGCTGTCCGGTGTTGGGGCCCGAAACCGCCCATCCAGGAATCAGAGTTGTGGACGTCCGTCGTGTCTGTGGACCGCGGCGGCGGGGGTGGCAAGACAGGAGGTGGGGTCTGCGGATTAGAGGATGCGGACGACGACAAGGAGGGAGACAATGGGGGGGTTGGGCCCTGCGGGCCCGCCGAGGGAGGGTTGTGGGCGAAGTATCTTCTTGCATCGCGCGGCCACCGTTGCGGTATGGCGTCTATGAGGGGGGTTCTCCAGTGCACGGGCGCGGCCTGGACCCAGTGGGTAGGGCCGTGCCTGTCATCCTGGATGGGGGGTACCGCAGCGCCCGGCTTCCCATCGATCGGTGCGCCCACCGCGTGCGTGGAAGGCGCGATGTGACCCCACGCGGGCAGTTTTTCAATCTATGCAGTCGTAAGCCGAACTACACTAGTCAGCCTAAGCAAGAAATGTTAGTGCGTACAAATCTTCGTGTGCGCTCGTGAACGCCTTTGAGAGTCTGTCTAGGTTTGGAGTCGCATCGATTAGAGCAAGAAGACAAGGAGGGGCAAGAAGGGTAGGAGGCATGTGACATACTCGTGCGGCTGATAACCATACATAGGGACGGGGGTTTTGACCGTATCGCGAGAACCTTGAGGGCGGTTCGGCATCGTGTCCAACGGCCAGTCCGGTAGTCCCGATCAACGAGATGAGAGGCCGCACGCGCTGGATAACGAGTCCATGGTTGCACGCATCCTTATACCCCCACCGAACGCTAGATGTGGCCCATAGGCGATAGCTGAACACTCTGGGAGGGTGTTGTTTCCGTCGCGAGGAAGAAGCTTCAGGACACCGAAGCTGTCAAAACAAAAAGCAGAAGGGACGGGACGTGGCGGGAAACAAGAGACGCACTGACCACATAGAACAACAGCCCGGGCAGCTTAGCAACTCCAGGACACTAAGCGCTTTTCACACGCACGTCCATATCACTGTCTCGACGATCGGTCCGCCGAAGCATCACTTCGTTGCGAGACTTTTGTGTTTGCGCCTGCTCAAGAGAAACCTCCAGCGTTCGAGCGCTTTACGCCCCGAGTTGCGCACAGAAACTTGGGTATTCATTGAAAACCGAAACTTACTTAAAATATCGCTTACTTCAGGTGTAGTAAAACTGCGTGAGATTTGATCGTTCCTCATCACATGATCGCGTATACCGCCCATCCCCCGAGTCAAGGCGGTATACAAGGTAGTCTTTATAGATCTTTCTGAGTTACAAATAATGCGCGTTTTCAGAACAACGACGCAGTAGGAGATAGCTGCTACTTCAGGTAATGAGCGGGGAAGAGACTCGATGCATCTGTGTCATGAAATGACGTCATCACTGGCAGGAGACCGGCACTCTGAACTCATATGTGCCAACTTGAACCTTGAGGGCCCTCTAACTGTTTGTGTAAATGCGACCATGCAAGTGTCTATACACAACTATGACATTGCATGCACGCAAGATGGCTAACTTACATAAGGCTAGGTTATCGCTATTACTTACAAGGCGAGGACCAGAAATTACATACTGACTGCGCATGAGCGACGTGATCGTACACAAAGGCATATAAACGAAACCATCCCGGAGCCCCCTGGCGTTGAGGAGATCGACATAGGACATGGCGGTAGAACGTCCATAAGCTGCGTTGCCTGCTAGCCTCCTCGCCATCCGTTTCCCCACCAAGACGCCACAACACGCCCCGACGACAGTTGAACAGGCCGGGCAGGACTAGTCTCCCCTTAATCATACACCGTGGTGCGGTACCTCGTGCCTAAGCAACGCGCTCTACTCTGCGCGGAGGCACGGCGAAGGACGCGTCGAAGCTGCTCCCAGAGCCGACGCGGCGCTGGCGGGGGAGCCCGGCGCTCGCCGGGAGCGACGTGCGGCTGCCTGAGCGCGAGCGCCCTGACGAGGAGTCGCTCGAGGACGACGTGGAGGATGCGCGGCGATGGCGTTGCATGCGCGTCGGGTCGACGTCGGGGACATGCGCGATGCGCGCGAACAGCGAGAGCACTGAATGAGCATGTGCGGGTACGGTCAGGTGAGCGATCTGCACGTGGAGTGGAGCGCGAACGGCGCACCGTCGACGGCCGAGACGATCCCGCACAGGTTGTTGGGCGTTGCCGTGCTGAACGTGGGCGAGCTGGATATGGGCGATTCCTCAGTCACGAACACGCGGTGCGCGTTCGCTGTAATGGCTGCGTGAGCATGACGTACTGCCGCGCCACGCAGTAATACGTACTGGCCAAGAGCTTCTGCATCGTGTAGAACAGTGTGTTGTTAGGCGTGACGCCGTACACTGAGCAACACGGGGCGGGTCAGCTGCGCAGCTTCGTAGGCGGTCCGCGGGCGTAGCCGCCTCACCTGGAAACTTGTCCACTCCGTCCGTCGATCCGTCAGGTTCCTAGAAGCCGCAGCATAATGAGCAACGCTCCGTAGTGGCGCCTACTTGTATATGAGACCTTGACCCACCTTTATCTGGGCGATCAGCTGCTTCAGTGGCATCCCTAGGATCTGGTTGCTCTGCGCGGGCACCACGACGCGCCCCACGTCGGTCACGCTGACCGCGCTGAGGAGCCCGCCACCTGCGTCATCCACGACTGCGACCGAGCTCACGCCCTCGTCGCTCATCAGCCGCATCGCGGAGAGCACGCTGTCGTCCGCCTTCGCCGCGATGACCGAGGTGTAGAGGTATAGCGACGGCAGAGAGACGGACGTGAGCGGCACCGAGAGGAAGCGGTGCAATGTGGTAGTCCGCTGCGCGTACGCAGTCAGCCATGCAAGCAGCGCGCGGTCCGAGACCAGCCCGAGGTAGGCGGGAGGGGTCGAGGGGTCGGAGGCCGGTGGGGCCCGGATGAGCGCTACGCGTTCGGACTTAGTGATCAGTGAAAGGGCGGTGTCAGCGGCGCAGGGGCCCACCTCTGTGCGCTCCGCGGGCAAACACGGCAAGCAAAGAGACGACATTCGCGTCATGAGGGAGGACTTCCAGAGGGTTCTTCTCGGATAGGTCTGTGCACTCTCCCGTCAGGCAGAGGGGGAAAGCAGGGGTAGGTGAGACGTACTGCAGACGAGGTGCGCAGGCACCTTCCCGTCGCGCGCTGCGTCAAGGATCTCCTGGACGCGCGGCTTCCCGCGCAGCTCGTCAGCGCGGATCTTGTGCCGCGTCGCTGCGAGTGTGAGGAACGCGTTCACATCCGCGAACTGACGCCGTCGGGGGCATGGGCATGGGGCATAATGCAAGCGCGCGTTAGTTGGACGATCTGCGTTCGGCTGGGGGACTCTGGGCGGGCGAGACGCACGTCAAAGAGCCCATGGAAGAGCAGGGGCTTGGGGGACCGATTGGGGGGCATCTTCACTGCGAGGCAGAGGATGTCTTTCGACAGGAGGAGCTGAGCGTTCGCGGCGGCGCGATCACAGTGTCCGTGTCAGTGTCTATCGGGATGGGCCGCGCGGCCATTAGACAGGGTCAAACTTACCTCACATGCCTCCTCCACACTCGTATCGGCGTCGATGGTGACGACTGGGGAGTCTATGATATCTGTGGCGGCGACGCACGTTCATTGTGTTTAGTCGCCCTTCAGAGGCGCAGCGCGAGCTCAAGCGTTTGAAACATACCTCTCGCCAGTACACCCTTCCATGCAGATACCCACACCTCCGAGTCCGCCGTGGGCGTTGTCGAGAACGTCTGTGGGGACTCGCTCCTGGTGCTGGAGATAGACATTACGATTGATGAGGTACGAAGAAATCGTTCTTAATGACAGA